>OZ004708.1:148565678-148825678 GCA_963924515.1 Vespertilio murinus
GAGATGATACAGGGAAAAGGGGTTCTCTTTTGCATTGCTGTCTACGGGCAGTCATCCATTTCTTACTTAACACACACCACTTGGAATTCCGAGATGAAACAGCACCCTGATTATGAAAAGGACAGTCACAGTGAGTCCAAAGAAAAGCCAGCAGAGGGCAGACCTCGTGGACACCAGTGTGCTGACCCAGTGCAAATGTCAGAAAACACAGGTGTGGCACAGAGTACTGTATGTGCAATTTTACACGTCAGGTTCCTAAACTCCCAGAAATGCTTCCCAGAAGGCAATGCTTCATGTAATGGTTTACAAATGTCAAGATTTTCTTATTATGGCTGAATAATATTCCTCTGTGTGTGTGTGTCTGTGTGTGTGTGTCTGTGACAGTTTCTTTATCATTCATTCATTAATGGAAATTTAAGTTGCTTCCATGTATTGGCTATTGTAAATAATGTGGCAGTGATTATCTATACTAATAAAAGGGTAATATGCTAATTAGTCTGGGTCAAATGGACATCTTTTGGATGTCTGACTTCCTTCTAGACAAAGCCATGGTGGCTGGCTGGGGCTGAAGCTGAGGCAGTTAGGGGCTATCAAGCCGGCAGGGGAGCAGTTAGAAGGCCAGGCCAGCAGTTAGGGGGCAACCAAGCTGGCAGGGGACTAGTTAGGGGGCAATCAGGCTAGCAAGCAGAGGCAGTTAGGGGTGATTAGGCAGGCAGGCAGGAGAGCAGTTAGGAGCCAGTGGTCCTGGATTATGAGAGGGATGTCCAACTGCCAGTACCGAAGGGGTCCTGGATTGGAGAGGGTGCAGGCCAGGCTGAGGGGACCCCCTCCCCTGCCCTGTGCATGAATTTCATGCATCAGGCCTCTAGTTCATAATAAGCACATGTAAACAATCATGTGATACATACACCTTCACATGTGGTGTACATATCTTTCCAAGTTGTCCGAATTTTTCTTTGGATAAATACCCAGAAGAGGAATTGCCGGACTATATAGATGGTGGTTCTGTGTACTTTTTTAAAGAAACCTCCATACTGTTTTCCACAGTGGTTGTACCAATTTACATTCCAGCCAATTGTGCACAAAGGTACCTGTTTCTTTACATCTTTGCCAACACTTGTTATTTCTTGTCTTTTTCTCTAGTGAGAACTGCTGCCCTCTTTTTGGGGTTAAGTGATAGTGTCAGTTTAAAAAGGCCTTCAGGGAGAGAATCATGTTAAGAGTCATGTGGACCACATGACCAGTATTGCTGTGCCCAGGGCTAATTCAGCTCTTAACAGATTCCCCAAGGGAGATTACAGCAGTCAGTCTACTGAAAAACCAGGGCTAATTTTTCTCTCCAAATGAAGGGGAGGGAAATTGCCACTCAGCATGGTAGGATATCCAGTCATTTGTATACCACCTATATATCTACATCTGTCCCTCTTCTACCTACCAACCTACCTACCTACCTACCTACCAACCTACCGATCCAGTTTCCTCTGTAGCAAGGCTCAGCAGCTTATTAACCGTGAGTACCGTCATGAAAACCAAGCAGTACAACATTCTGGTGCCACTCTGTGAGAGCCATTGTGAGTGAAGGAAACAGAGGCTGGGAGATGGGCACACAGAATTGGTCAGAGTCTCCAGGAAATTTGAGCAAGGAAGCTAACTCAGCAACATATTTTTGTATGTTTGTTTTATATCCTGCAACTTGACTGAATTAGTTCTAGAAGCTCTTTGGTTAAGTCTTTAGGGATATATATACATATCCCATAGCAACTGGTCATATATATATATATATATATATATATATATATATATATATGTGTGTGTGTGTGTGTGTGTGTGTGTGTGTGTGTGTGTGTGTGTGACCAGTTGCTATGACACGCACTGACCACCAGGGGGTAGACACTCAATACAGTGTGCTCCCACGGGGCAACCTCCTGCAGCCCTGATTGGCCCCATCTCTGGCCTGGCCAAAAGACCTCCCTCGTGCATGAATTCATGCACTGGGCCTCTAGTGTGTGTGTCTGCAAAGTGACAGTTTTATTCTTCTTTTTGGATTTGGATGTCTTTTATTGCTTTTTCTTGACTAATTGCTCTGGCTAGGACTTCCAATTCTCTGTCGACTAAAAGTGGCAAGAGTGGACATCTTTGTTTTGTTCTTGACCTTAAAAAGCTTTTTGTTTTTCACCATTGAATATGATGTTAGCTGCCCTATGGCCTTATTTCTGTTCCCTCTATATCTACTTTATTGATAGTTTTTGGGTTGTTTTTTTTTTTTTTTATCAGAAGTGGATGTTAAATTGTGTCAAGTGCTTTTTCTGCATTTATTGAGGTAATCATATGATTTTTTTATCCTTTGTTTTGTTAAGGTGGTGTATCACATTGATGGATTGAACCATCCTTGCATCCCTGTAATAAATCCTACTTGATCATATTGTATGATGTTTATAATATGTTATGGAATTCAATTTGCTCATAATTTTGTTGAGGATTTTTGCATCTATGTTTATTAATCTCTTTCCCAGTAATTGGTCAGTTACTAGTAGACTTTGTTTCTTAATGATTCAGTTATGGTATGGTGTATGTTTCTAGGAATTCATCCATTTGTTTTGTTTCTAATCTGTTGGCATTTGTTCACTCGTTATCTTTTATGATCCTTTGCATTTTTGTGGTATCAATTATAACATCTTTTTCGTTTCTGATTTTATTTTCTTGATTTCTCTCTCTGCTCAGTGGGTCTAACTGAAGGCTTGTCAATTTTGTTCACAGTCCTAGGAGACCTGAAAATATAAGCCCAGCTGGCCACTTTTTGTGGGTGGCAGCCACAAAAACTGCAGTGCCTGATAAGACTTTAAGCTCCTTTCTTGAAGATACCAGTGAGCTAGAGTGAGGTAAAGAGAGTGCAGAGATGGGTGCCTGTGAGTCTCCATCTTTGGAGAGTATTCAGTAGGCCTCCAGATGCTATTAAATTAGATTCCTTCTCCCCAGGCAGATGCTTTAAGATAAGCAAATAAGCCTGTTTCACAGCAAGTTTGGTACTTTTCTGTTGGCTGCCCCTGTGGTACTCCCTGGAGTGGGTGAGTCTGTTGGAACTGCTTCTCAGTTGCTAGAACTTTGTGGGTCTCAGCCCTCAGGTGCTGGTCTTAAAAGCTGGGGTGCTCAATGTGGGATTTAAACCTCATGGAGCAGCTTGGGGTTTTGAGTTCCCTTCACTTTCTCACCACCCCAGGGGTGAGATTGTGTCTCAGCCTCCCCTACCCACTTGGATATGGATTTTTTTTTTCTTGTTTGCCTAATGCACAGGAATGCTAGCTTTGAGGTTACCTTCAGAGGAAATTGTTCCATATGTAGCTGTCAATTTGGTGTATCTGTGGGAGGAAGTGGGTCAGGATCTTCCTACATTGCCATCTTCAATGGGAACACCAAGATGGGTTTTAATATTAGTCTGTCCTCTCTCTGCCCTTGGGAAAGTTGTCAACCTCGGTGCCTCAGTTTCCTCATCACTGTTTACATGAACTATATTGGGAATCCAAGCAGCTACATCACAGTTATGAATGGGATAAAACTTAGCATGTTAGTAAGCACTTAGGAATGATAAGCATCAACTAGATAATATGGATGCTAATAGATGAATTCGATGACACCGGAAGTTCACCATTGTCTTTCTGTGGGAGAGCCCTCGCTCTAAACCACGCCGGATTCTGTATTAGGCCATTGTGTGTGGAGGGGGGAAGTTCCTAAGAGTAGTCCTTTCTATCAGCATTTTTCTGTGTCTCTAATGTTTTTTATTAATAACTTCTGCTTATGGTTGATTCTTATGTGAATCTTATTAAGCTTAATGGCCAGGGGGCAGGCTTTTTGGGGGGGAGAGGGGTTTGCAGTAAAGACTTTAATCTTATATATCTAAGAAATAAATGAACAAATACTGGCTAAACTAAATGTTTCTTGTGAGCATACTATCCAGATGAGGTTAAACACTTATCTCGTGTCTCAAGGTACCCTTGACCAGAAAATGTATTGCAACCGCTCAGTAGAACATCCCAATGTAGGAAGTATTCTCCGTCTATGCTTGCATTATGGTGGCCACTGGCAACGTGTGGCTATTGAGCACTTGAAATGGAGTGTTAGTGTGACTAAGGAACTGAATTTATTTATTTTAATTCATTTAAATTGGGTCTATAGGATAATTAAGTAGTGGTGTATTCTAAAGATTGAATGACTGCTTCAGGAATCATGTGGAACAAAGTCATTGTTTTTGTCTTTTTATTTAGAAGTCAGATAAAAAATATATATATTAAAAAAAAATTTTGTGTTATTTGAGAGAGAGACATTGATCGAATAGCTGCCTCCTGCATGCCCCCTACAGGGATCGAGCCTGAAACACAGGCATGTGCCCTAACGAGGAATCAAACCACTGACCTCTCCATGTATGGGATGAATTCCAACCAACAGAAGCACACTAACCAGGGCCCAATTTTTTTTTCAAATAAGACTTTTATACCTAGAAAAACAAATCTCTAAAATTCTGGGATTCTTTTAAATACCCGTTATTTGAAATTCAACCCAGTAATCTGAGGTGTGTTTGTCGCTTAGTCTACCTATAAATTCTGATTAAATCAAGGTCTATCCTGAATATCATTTATCAGTCTTGTCAATATCGTTCATTGTTGTTTTTTTGTAAATACATAGTGCGTGAATTATAGTGCATAAATTCTACAAGCAGTAGTAAATGTGTATTTCTAACCCTGTATCTGATGTAATGATTCATATGAATCTGCCTCCCATAATTCTACTGATGCTTTTCTTAGGGGAAAAGGAAATAACGAAATTACAAGGCTAAAGAGTATTTGGTCATGCAGTGGTTTCATTATTGTTTCCCTAGGTAAATTGAAAGAATGGTCTTTGGTACTCTATGGCACCTCCGTGCAGCCATACTCACCAACCAACGAGTTTCCTAAAGTGGAACGTGTCCGCTACAGCCGAGTTGAAGACCCCACCGATGACTATGGTACAGAGGATTATGCAGGTGAGCTGGCTTCCACCAGGGACAAAGGCTAAGGAGGGATCGCTCATGCATCGTCCCACCATGCAGAGATAAACTTCTACCCATATTCTGATGTATTTCATTTCTATCCCCCCAAATATTTGTATATTTATACTCATATTCAATTATCCATATTTTTCTTCAAAGCTAAACCACACTATATAGAGAGTTTTCATATCCTTTTTTAATCTTCAAATAGTCAGATATGCTTAGGACATATATTTAAAGGACAGCATAGTTGTCCATTCTATGACTATACTGTAATGTATTCCATAATCTGGTATGTGTAGTGTTCTTAAAATTTTACACAAGTTTAAACAAGGTTTGGGTGAATATCATCATTTTATCAGTTTGGTTGATATCTTTAATTGGTTTTTACTAATATAGTTCTGTTCGGAGAATGGCTGCATCTTACTGAATCAAAGGGATTAACCAGTTTTAGGGCTTTGATATGTTTTATCACATTGCTTTTTAGGCAAAGATATACCAGTCTACACTGTGACCAGATGCGAGAACGTTTATAGCACTCATCCTGTGAAAATTGAGTGGATAGAAAAAAAGAATACAATTTTTATCACTTTAATAATATATCTAAACATTTTTTTGTCTGTACAGGTCCTCAAATAACATCGTTTCATTGATTACCTAACAATGATGAGATGATGTAAAAACGTAGCTTATATATTACCTAACCTGTGGTAAAATTGGGTTCCTTACATGTCATTTTGCTGTAGTTCCAAGAATCTATCAAGGACATTAAGTGAAGATTTAACTGTAGTTCTCTGAATTAAATATAACTGTCTTTTACCCATTCCATTCAAAGTGGCAGCAATTTTCTTACCTATTTATAAGAATTCTTTGTATCTTACTGCCTCTCAGACTGTCTCTTATTTGCTGAAGAAAACATTTTCTCAATTATCACTTGCTTATGAAATTTAGTGTTTGTGCTGTGTTTTAAAAAGAAATCTTTTAATTTTATGTAATGTTTTTCTTCTTGCTATCTTAGTGGAAAATGTTCCATATTTTCTACCTACTATAGGAAATCTACTGGCTGCAGCATATTTATCGTATATCTATCTGACCATTTTTGCTTAACTCTGTTACTAATTTCTCTTACTAATTTATATGTTTTAGAGTTGATTTTTGGAGGAAGTTTAGGTACTATGGCCATATCATCTGCATTTTTTTCTCCTTTCCAATGTATTTCTGATTTCTGTCTTGTTGCACTAGCTGCCCTTTCCAGGAGTGATCAATTTTTCTGGGATATGATATATAACACAATGTGCAAAGCTTCTTCTAATGAAGGACTGTTGGTAAATAGCAGTTTAGTATACCTTTAGAGGAGAAATATTTTTTTCTGCAGCCCCCTGAAGTTCTTTTTTTTAGATACTAAAGATAAAAATATAAAAGTACTATATTAACCACCTTAAAAGGATATCTTAAGTGTATGTATTTCCTTCTAGCCTAAACAGGTAATATCTCAGAGTCAGTATTAAGCTTGGATAATTCAGTCCAATTTATCCAGCCAGAGCTAGATTTCATCTTACTTTGCTTAGAGCTCGTAACATTACTATGCATATTGTAGCTAGTAAACCATTTTGTATTCTCTGATAGGAGAAAGTATATCCAAAACCATAACTGGAGCATAATAGTATAGTAACCTATTGCTACGTGCCTGATGGGATGTTTCCAATTCAAATTTTGGAAATGTTAAAATTCTGAACAGTTATACACTATTGTAGTTTTTCTCATTACATCCTCAAAATGTCCATGCTGGTACTTATGTGAGACAAAAACAATTATTTCATTATCACCCTGCAAACTAAAATGCTAATTTGCATCTGGGACAGTTTAAAATTATAAAAGAATCAGCACAGCATGTGAACTTACCATGCAGGGCCGTTTGGCACATATCAATAAATGGGTTGTTGGGGGCGGGTGGTAATTATAAAAATCATCTGGTGAATATTTAGGGCCACATGTGACTCCTTTTCTTTGAAGCTGTGACTTTTGCCTTTCTAAAGAAGTCAGGCTGGCTAGAGGCACAGATGGCATTAGCTCAGCCCGATCCCTCTACTGTGCACTGAATGTCAACCCTTCACGGCGGAGACACCCTCTGCTTGTGTACCACAGCAGACAGCTAAGCTGTCCCGAGTTGGGCTGGCTATGGACTTTAGTTGAGAGGTCAATTTTAAGGCTTTTAGGAAAATAGAGATTAACCACAAGAGTCATTTGACAGCATAGTTTATCAGAAATGCATTTCAAAATGACTCATTTCCATTCATCTCTAGTAGATGACTTACTCTAAGTAGGAGACATGAACTGAAAATCAGGACGTATGTTGATCCCAACTCTTCTAGCTGTCCGCTCCTGGGCAAGCCATTGTTGAAAATTTTGTTTTTCTCACCGGTAAAATGAGGGTGCTGACTACCAGATTTTTGAGTCATTCTTCCCCAGTTCCATGTCATGTTCCCATGATGCAGTAATTGTAGAACATAGTCTCATAATGGTTAAAGGAGGCCACGTTTCAACAATAAGTCTTTTTGATTAAAATAAAGTTCGGTTTTATTAAAACATTTCTGGCACTACTGACATAGCTTGTACATTTCATGCATTATGTTTGCTGCTAGTTAAAATCATATGAATTTTCAATGGGAAAGAGCTTGAAGATCGAGACCAAATGTCCGGAAATATAGAGAACAAGGAAAAGGGGAGTTAGTTCAATAGAGCAAAATGTTTATAACGGTCCCCCATCATTAGAATGCTTTTTTTCATTAATCCAATAGTTCCATCTTTCTGAACTTTTTTTTTTGGACTGCATTCTCTATAGTTCTATCCTGAAGAATACATAACAAAAGAGATTAGGAACCTTCATCGCATTTTTAAAAGTAATGTGTAATTTTCTTTAGTTGAGTTGCCCATTGGCCTGTGAGTAGAATGCAATTTTAAATCTATTATCCGTGCCTGAAGTACCTGCTTTGTAATCCAGGACTAGAAGCTGATAAGCTGTGCCATAATGCTGTTTTTTGCTAGCTATGGTATCTCAGAGGTATTTCTGTGGCTTTCATACTTGGAAAAGACTATTGAATGCTTGTACCAGATTGCCTATCACTTTTTTTTCTCATTTTCTTCTGTAAGTCCAATATTTTTTATCGTTTGCGTGTTTAATTATGATTTGGGGTTTTTCCGTTTACCACAGAGGCATTGTTCATTTGAATCCTTAAATACTCGTTATCTCCCACAAGGCATCCGTACGTGCTTTAAAGACCAGGCCATGATTAGGATTTCCATTCTTGATACTTAGGTAATTGAGGTTTTCCCCCAAAAAGTCACTCTGAACATTAGTCCTCCTCCTTAAACTTTCACTATTTGAATAAGGAAAAAATATCTTATGTTATACCAAATTCAAAGTAAAGACAACCTACTTAAAACCATTTTTTCTAAATGTTGTTCTCCTTTCTTCTGGAAAGGTCCCTGCGACCCTGAGTGCAGTGAGGTCGGCTGCGATGGGCCGGGACCGGACCACTGCAACGACTGCTTGCACTACTACTACAAGCTGAAAAACAACACGAGGTAAGAAAAACCACGTCAGGAGCCCTCTGCATACCCTGGGGATCCCGCAGGGTCACTGCGGGCCAGGCATTAGGGGTTCCCCATCAGGACAAAAAAGCACAGAAAACAGGCTGCACAAGCCTGATGCCTCCTTGTATAATTCAAAATTGTAACTCGATATTAGTTTCGCCAAGTGCAGAGAGAAAAGAATTGATTCATTTGACATGGAGTGTTGAGGGGGATCTCTATAGATACCCCAAACCACCAGAAGGATGAACAGTGATTCTCTGAGGAACCCTGAAGAACACCCACATTTCTAGACAGAGGAAGGGAGACTTCATTCAGTTCGACATGTACTTGTGACTAGAATCTACTTGCGTCTCGGGGGAGGTATCAAGTCTCCAGAAAAGTTTCACCTAAAAGGCCTTACTTTATTTTAACAATTCACCATGTTTTATTATAGAGTAATCATGCATTTGGCCATTTTGTTCCCTAATTGGGACCTGTGGCTTGATATTGAACAGGAAAGCCAGTATTCGTTCCATCAACTATGTTGCTATTCTCCAGAATACAAATATTATTTGAAACATGATATGTCAGTTCCACTGCCACTATAGAGTGAGTACGAGGCAGTGTTCTAGCATTTTCCCTCCATGAGAATGCCAGAGCATGGGCCAAACAGGTGCTCTCCCACATGTGAGTCCTCTGCAAGGCCAAGGTGCTGGTCCCCCTTCCTCACTCTTCTGCTCTGCTTTGACCTTTTGCCCCTGGATTCTGCCTCCAGCTCTGCAGATCTGTGTCTAAGGGCAGAGCCATGGGACAGTGGCTGCCCCAACACAGGCCATGACTCACAGCCCTGCCACCGCTCCCTCCAGGGAGCTGACTTGTGGCGACTCCAGTCACCCCAACAGACATAGACATGTTCCAGTTCCTTTTCTTGCTGGAACTTAAACTCCTCAAAGGAAAAGCCCTGGGCTACTCAGCACCTCTGTTATCTCCCAGACTTGTTAGCACTATGCCTGCCATTCAGTCGTTACTTGGTAAATATTTGTTGAATGAATAAAGCAAGCCTTATCATAAGCAACATACATTTAAATATTAAGGCAACAGCATATAACCACCACCACCCACATACAATCCATGTGACAAACACACCAACATGTAAGTAACCCGTTATGAGTGATCTTTATGCATAAAATCATACTTCCCACTTATTTTCGCCTTCAACTCAATGCTATAACCTTCCCTTTAAATATATATATATATATATATAATTGATTTCTTACAGAGAGGAAGAGAGAAGGATAGAGTTAGAATCATTGATGAGAGAGAATCATCGATCAGCTGCCTCCTGCACACCTCCTACTGGGGATGTGCCCGCAACCAAGGTATGTGCCCTGGACCAGAATCGAACCCGGGACCTTTCAGTCCCCAGGCCGGCGCTCTATCCACTGAGCCAAACTGGTCTCGGCAATATAACCTTCCTTTGGAGACTCAATTTCTAACCATCATCCCTGTTAAACAGCTAGAACATCTTACTTGGACTTGGTATTGTGTGGCTGCATTGCCGCACCACCACCCTACACAGCAAGATGCTGCAGCCAACAGAACTGGGCCCTTTGGCTGTTACCATCATGGTTTAAAAGGGCTTTGAGACTGAAGACCTGGTCCCTGGTGATGCCACCCCCCTTTCTCCTCATTCCCCATGCAGGGTCTGTGTCTCCAGCTGCCCCGCGGGCCACTACCATGCCGACAAGAAGCGGTGCAGGAAGTGTGCTCCCAACTGCGAGTCCTGCTTCGGCAGCCACGGCGACCAGTGCCTGTCCTGCAAACACGGCTACTTCCTGAACGAAGAGACCAACAGCTGTGCCCCTCACTGCCCCAATGGGTCGTACCAGGACGCCAGTGAGTCCATTGCAAATAGCTGGCTTTAGAGAACAAATGAAAGGTTTTCATTTGAGTCACTTTGGGAGGAATATTCCTCCCTGTGAAATCTGGGCCTTGCTTAATATCAAGTAGGATCCAATCAGATTTTTAAAGAGAACAATTTAGAATTTTTTTTGTAAAAAGGCCTGTAACTAACTGTGTTTGGGGGTCCTCAAGCCCACACCTAGAATCAGTGACTTAGGCATCCCCACAAAACCCATCATATGGTTGTGCTTATGTGCTCAGTTATGTAATTACAGCAAAAGAAGGCAAAGTAAAACAGCAGAGGGAAAAGGTTCAAAATCCCTTGGAAACCAGGCCCATGTTCTAAGAGTTTTGCCCCAGTGGAGCCACACAGGATACATTAACCCATTAATGAGTGAACTTGCAGGGAAACAAATGAGTTCGGAGACTGCCGGGGATTATAGTCCACTGGGAAAGGCAAAATAAAAGTCCTTTGCTGATTTGGAGTCAAATGATTTCCAACATGGCCACCAATACAAATAGAATATTGGGGTTATTTCAAATGGACGTATCATTTGCAAGTTTTCCAAACAAACAAAAAATCTGTAAATTAGCGTGTATTTCACAGAATATGGGGACTAATTAACCATCATTAGTAGACAGACAAAGCTACATTATCTAGAGAATTAAATGACCCTTGGGCATACCTACTTGTTAGTGCTCTGGTGTGACCCTGAATAGGACTGCAGCTGCCTTTTGCCTTATTTCCGAATTCTCCATCATTTGTCTTAACAAGGGTATCACGCCGTGGGGTAGTACAGTTCACCAGAGTAGTCCTAAAAGCTGTGAGCATGCGAGTCTGCCGTTCCTTTCCCTGGCCGGAGGCATTGCTTCTCAACCTTGACATTAGTGGGATTTTTTTTCATTGTTGGAAGTTAGAAAACCCTGCTTGGGAGAGAGAATGGGAAGAGGAGGGGAAAGGCTAATGAACTATGCAACTAAGAATTAAATGGGCTGAGGTTCTCTTATCTGCAAAATGGTAGGTAACTCTAAGGTATTTGTCTGTACTGCAATTCCTACCCTTATTTGCTTTGCTAAAAAGTGATAGCAAATATTGATCGAGGGCTTTTCCTACAATCTTCTACTCAAGGCCATGTGCACTAGAGCATACATTAGCAAACACTGGAACATCTCCACATGCTTCTATGGAATCCAATTGACCAACTAATTTATAACTTCTTTGTTGTTGCTTTTTTAACAGAGAAAAATCTTTGCCGGAAATGCAGTGAAAACTGCAAGACGTGTACTGACTCCCACAATTGTACAGAATGTAGGGACGGATTAAGGTAAGATGGTGAAGGTCTGCACGAGTAAATTAAGAAATAATCTTTATTTCTTATTCCCCCAGCCAGGGAGCTTCTCAGTATAAATAACCCTTTGCCATCACCCTTGAGTTGACTCCCATTTGCATTATATGTGAAAAATTGGGTGCCATCTTGGCTAAGGAAAGTTTATAAATGAAATAAAATTATCTAAGAAAAGATGGCTCTGATACAAATAAATAAAATGGCCATTTCAGAGGCTTTCTTTGTACTTTTTAACTGGCAGTGCACCAGTCAAGGATTACTGTTTAGGTAATACCGAGTTACATTTAATCCCCCGATTCATTCCTTTGATGGTCAGAAAGGATCCCCATTAACTTTATTCTTGCCATATAGCCAGTCATTCTCTTATCTAAAGAGCCTCAGGCTTCGTTCCAGTATGCCATCATCTGCATATAGTTTTCATACCGAGAGATATTACCCTGGAATGAATGACTTGCTCGTGGCTAAAGCTAGATACAGTAGGTCCTAGGACAGCTCTGGCTTCTATCAATTAGCCTATAGTAAAATTGATTTTGTTATATACATTGTTTGCTTAAAGTCACAGAACCTTTTGACAACATTAAGAGAGGACTTACTGTAGTTGATAGATTCTGTAGGAGAACAAGATGCAGCTCAAATGAATTAGGTCATCTCTGGATTAGAGAGGGTCAAACCATCCTACGTTGAGTGAGGAGCTGGACTCCGGGTTTGCACAGCGCTAGAGTTCTGCTGCACTCGGTCCCTTTTAAATGTTGATGGTACTTCTGTTTCCACCTTTGATTAGAGGCGAAGTAAGCAGGGTCAGGCAGGTAGTTCTTCACATTGGTAATATTGCAACAGCATTTTTACTTTTTATAAATGCATTCAGTGTTAGTTTGTTTAGCACCTTTGCTCTCATGACAGTTTTGACATATATCAGTCTAGTCAGCCTAATTCTTTTTGGAGAAGGACAGATTGGTATAATCAAAAGAAGGAAGATAGATGAGGACTCAAACCCACCCCTGCTGTTTTTCAGCTGTGTGACCTTGGCTGAGTCACGTAGCCACTCTGAGCTTCAATGTTCTCATTTATAAACTGGTGATAACCCCTGTGTTATTGGTTAGAAGGATTAACTATGATGACATTTACAAAGCACTTAGTCCAGTATCTAACACATAATTGGTCCATGAGAAATTAAGAAATAATCTTTAAAAAATATTTTAAGTTTTCTTAAGTTAACCAGTGCTATCCAATAGAAATGAGAGCCACAGAAAAAGAAGTTATTTTAATAAAGTCATTTCAACATGTAATCAGTATAGAAGAATTTTAGTAAAGTTTTTTTTATTTGTTTTTTTTACTTTTGTTGTTGTACCAAGCCTTAGAAATCTGGTATGTATTTTACCCCAAACCACATCTCAATTCAAACAATAATTTTCATCTGTATTTAGATTTTATAAACTTTAGTTGAAGTAGCTGAGTTGTTCCATTCCAGACTTACTCAAACTTTTGCCAATAACTGAACTAAGTGCCAATATGTGAAATGTAGGAGCTCCAGTGCTTGAGCGGTTGGGACAGCACAGGTCTGATCTCGCTGGTTCATCATGGACAGAACACAGGTGTTCAGGGCCAGCTCCATTAACCAGGCCATCCTGGATGCTGGAAGAAGCAGAAAGCTTCAGAGTTCACCGTGATGCCCTCTCCTGCACGTCCCACTTAGTTCATTCCCTTCTGACACAGTGCCACCTCTGTCTCCAGCTGGATGAATGCCAACCTCAGAAGTAATGTCCTTTATTAGAAAACGAGGCAACTTTTAAAACTTGGATACATTTTTTGGTGGTACTATTTCTTCCCACAAAAGATCCGTTTGCTGCACTGTCCAGCTCTACAGAAAGGGAAGGGATATTCTTTTTAACATTTTTTTTAATCCTCACGTAGGATTTTTTTTTTCATTGATTGTAGAGAGAAACAATCAGTTGCCTCCTATACAAGCCCCGACCTGGGATCAAACCCATAACCAACCTTTGAGTATACAGGATAATGCTGCAACCAATTGAGCCACCTGGCCAGGGCGAAAGGAGCATTCTTTTTAAATGACAGCTCTCTGGCCAATGAGGGCATCTGTGAATGGAGAACACTTTCTGTTTCTGCTCTCGTTGAGGCTCTCAGTATTTTCCTTAGGGGCTTCTGCATTGACCATTTTTGCTCAAGACCTATAAAATTTCACTGAGTGGCTAAGAACAAACATGGAAAAATATCTCTGCATAAAATATGGAAGGGAATGGATTGAAATGTTAACAGGACTGTTTGGGATTCTTTTTCATCTACTTTGTTTTCTCTAGATTCATTTATGGAAATAAATTTTACTTTGTAAAATTAGTATAATACATACAGCAAAAGTCAAATAAGATGTGAACTGGAGCAATGTGTGAAGAATTTAAGAAAAATAACCTATTTGACCCTGTTGCTTAGATACCCTTCTTCAGTATCCTCTATTTTGTGACATAGGATTACATCTCTCTGGTTCCAATCACACTTTAGTTATTAAATGAGTAATAGCTATATATTAGATAGTGAAAATTATATTAATTTATTTTGAATTTTCAGAATCTAGCTGTAGAATATGAGAAAGACCATAGCTTACCGAATTTAGGAGAGTAAAAAAATATAGATTCCTTATTTGTCATTCTAGCAATTCATTCGACACTAAGTGTGCTAGGTAGACAAAATGTGGAACATATTATATCTAGAAAAACTAAATAATAATATAATTAAGAAAGGTAGTAGCAGTATAGGTAGGTAATTGAGCAAAGTATTCATTAAAGAAATAGAGGCAAAGTGTATTAAAATCCTGTTGTGGGAACCAATAAGAACTAAAATCAGAAACACTTTAAAAAAAAATCTACTCCTGGGAGTTTAGGCAGGAATGGTTGTGCCCTCTAATTCAATTATAATTCCTTTACTGGGTGTTCCTACTGCATTTATAGTTATGAAACAACTTTTAAATATATTATGTAGGTCTGGATATCGGGAAATAGTTAGGCATATGATTAGATAATGCGATTGTTTTGTCTGTAAAATACTCTTTAAAACCTCTGATTTGTAAGATTTGTCAGCCAGTGTAACAGCTCAGAGGACTGGCCCCAAAGCCTGCAGCACATGCACGTGACACAGACATCATCAGAGTAAGGCACAGAGAGGCACTGTGGCATAGAGATGGGGGAAAAACAAGGTACAAGGGCCAGTTCCCTGCTTTGAAGCTCTGCCAGATCCACAGGTGTCTGGGGGGACTGTATTTGTTATATAAGGAACGGGGAGTCATTGCCTCATTGCCTCGGTCACAGCAGTCTCTGTCCTCAGCCTGCAGGGATCCCGGTGCTCCATCGCCTGTGAGGACGGACAGTACTTCAACGGCCAGGACTGTCAGCCCTGCCACCGCTTCTGTGCCACCTGTGCCGGTACCTTCCCCCCAGTCCTTGCGTTTATTCCTCTGGCTCCGGTTTGCCTTTTGTTTACCTGTTTTTAGCCATCACTCATGCAAAACCAATTGATATATACTTCTCTGGCTGTTACTCTGAAAATACCTCTCCCAATAATCATGCATGTATTCTCATCGAAAGTCAGGCCTCCGCATCCTATCCTCATGAGAAACCTGAATGCCCTAGTGATATCCACTTCTCTTTCCAAAGATTGAAAAGATTGGATGCTTTTGGATAATGGGAGTGTTGGGTTTTTCATATATATATATATATATATTTGATATTTTACAGAGAGGAAGGGAGAGAGATAGCCAGAAACGTCGATGAGAGAGAAACATCAACCAGCTGCCTCCTGCACACCCCCCACCGGGGATGTGCCCACAACCAATGTACATGCCCTTGACCGGAATCGAACCTGGGACCTTTCAGTCCGCAGACCGACGTTCTACCACTGAGCCAAACCGGTTTCAGCAATGTGTTGGGTGGGTTTTTTCCCAAAGACTGTTAGAAAAAGCACAAGTATTAAATTATAACTCTTAACATTATGTTAATGGCATTTTCACACACTGCGGGAGAAGCAGCCCATCCTGCAACTGCTTCTGAGAAACTTCTGTTCCTTGTGTTTGTCTTGCTCTGAAGGGGCGGGTGCTGATGGGTGCATTAACTGCACGGAGGGCTACTTCATGGAGGATGGCAGATGCGTGCAAAGCTGTAGCATCAGCTATTACTTTGACCACTCATCGGAGAATGGATACAAATCCTGCAAAAAGTAAGTGGATCTGCCCCTCCGGCCCTGGCATTTGGTTATCAGGTTCCTTATGTGACATGCCTTCACACATTAAACTTAGAAATATCAATAATATCAGGTTCAAACATTTTCCTATGGAAACTACCCTACAGCTTTCAGCCATCTTATCTTTGTATATATAATTGCCTCAGGAGTACTTGAAAACTTTTAAAACCATACTGTCCACCTGCTAGGTTCCTTTAAGGTTGCCAAACCTAGTAATTATTTTAAGAAAAAGGTTTTTGTGTCATCTTCCAAGAGAGATTAAGTTTAAGGCAATAAGAGGTAGGTAGTAGTAAACACATCTTTCTCTGTGTCTGGTGTGTGAAAGGATGATGAATTCTACATTTGCCCTGTAGATGTGACACCAGCTGTTTGACATGCAATGGCCCAGGGTTCAAGAACTGTACGAGCTGCCCCAGTGGGTATCTCCTAGACTTAGGAATGTGTCAGATGGGCGCCATCTGCAAAGACGGTGAGTACAATGGCTCATTTTCATCTTTGGGGGGGAAAAGTGTGATCTTTCTACTTTAAGGCCTAACAGTATATTTCCTTAAAGAAACTCTGGGGTATGCATTAGACAGACTGGGCCTGATAAAGTAATAGCTAGGGTGTTGGCATTCATTCATTTTGAACTTATGCCTTCTGCTGGTTTGGGGATCTTTTTAATTTCAAGAAGAAATAAATCACCTATAGTCCCACTGGCTAAGAATCATCAGTTAACTTTTTCTAAGTAATAAACTTTACTTATTTAAAACTTTAGAGTTTTAGATGCACAGCAACAGTGAGCAGAAAGTATAAAAAGTTCCCATATGTCCCCTGAACCTCAGGCACAAACACAGCCTCCCACACCAGAGTGGTGCATCTGTTACAGCTGATGAACCTACATTGATAACGTTATCACCCAAAGTCTACATTAGGGTTCACTCTTGGCATTGTATGTTCTATGGATTTAAACAAATGTATATTGATGTTTAGCTACTAGTTGGTATCATTCAGGACAGTTTCACTGCCCTAAAAATCTATACTCCGCCTATTATCCTTCCTTTTCCTCTTGCCCCTGGAAGCCACTAATATTTTGTTGTTGGTTTCTAACCCACACCTCAGGATATTTTCCATTGATTAGAGAGGGAAAGAGAGAGGGGAAAAACAGACAGAAACATTGACGTGAGAGAAACACATCAATTGGTTGCCTCCTGCATGCGCCCTGACCAAGGCCCAGGCCGGGGAGAAGCCTACAACCAAGGTGCATTGCCCTTGACCAAAATCAAACCCAGGACCCTTTGGTCCACAGACTGACACTCTATCCACTGAGCCATCACTAATTTTTTACTCCTCTATAGAGTTGCCATTTTCAGAACGTCATCTAGTTGGAATCATAAAATATGTAGCCTTTCCAGTTAGTTTACATGTATTTTTCCCATCTTTTGCCATATGTACATGGAATTTTGTACCCTTTTTGCATTAAGTATTAGACAATATAAATCCTATGTTTTATGAAACGTTATTTTTAATAGCATAAATTCATGTGGAGAAGCCACAGTGTATTGCTACTCTGTTATCTGGATTGTTTATAATTTTGATATGTACTAGTAAATAACAATCAAATGGTATCTGAATTGTTCGTAAAGCCTAAGGATAAGAATTAATGACAGAACCAGGTAATTTTGGTCCATTTTTCTCTCTTTGCACCAGTGGTTTTCAACCAAAATTCCAGGACCCCATCAATTCCCCCAAAGATTCAAAATGAATTGGTCTTGGGGTTGCATTAGACAGGTCGTGCCTGATAAAGCACTGGCATTCATTCATTTGGTTTTGACCATGAATATTTTTAGAAGTTTCTCAGTTGTTTTTTTACTGTACAGCCATGTTTGAGAGTTTAGCAAATGGCCTCAGTTTCCCTATCTATAAAATGAATAACTTTTAATTATTCTAACTCCAACATTTTGTGAGCTCTAGCTCTTAATTCACATTGAGGTGTCCATAAAATTAATGCTTAAATTTTATGCAGACAATACCTATCAATGATGCAGAAGTTATTTTGAACCATTATTGTTCTAAGCATCTTTGAAACAGAAAAATAAAATAAGTATGAATTTGGAACAGTCTTACCTAGCAAGATCATTCCCCTGGGTTGATTCTCTGTCTTCCTTTGAATGGCTCTCTCTTAGAAATTGACAAGGGGCAGAATAGTGCCGTGGCCTCAGGCGTCAGAATGCTGTTTTTCATATTTGGGATCCATACCTTGGGCAGGTTGTGAATTTTTATGGGCCTCAATTCCCTCATCTGTAAAACTGAGGATATATTTGCTGACTTCGTATGGTTATTCCACAACTATTAGGAATCTCAAAAAGGCTTCACAAAGAACTGGGCACGCAATGGCACTGACAGAACATCAGTTATGGTCTCGTTTCCATGGAGCATCATAGGTGACTTTACATTTTCGTAGTTTTTCTGATGTATGATGTGTCTGGCAGAGACACTGAGGCTCTGTGTCCAAGTTTTTTTGACCAGAGTGATTCTCACCACACAACTCTGGGGTGAGAGGATTGGGGGATGGCATCCCCAGGACCTCGTAAGTATCACTTTTTAATTACCGGCAAGTGCTCTTAAGAGAGGGTACCCTTTTATCTGAATATGACCTGGATTTTCATAAGTTTTTAACTTAAAAAAAAAAACAAACCTTCCTCCGTTTTCAAGTGATTGACCCAGGACATCTACTGTGGCTTGAAATTTTCACCCATAGCACTTGGTACCAGTCACTTCAAGGTTTGTGATGCTTCAACTACTTTCATAAACCATGATAAGCATGAGATAAGTTAGGCCAAGTAGCCCTGTGGTAAAGTGGTGTGTCAGGATTGTGGGCAGTAGTGGAAAAGGAACAGTAATTTGTGATGAGTCCAGTTTCGGGTCAAAGAAAGAGTAGCAAGATGGCAGAGCAGAAAAACACTGCGTTCGCCTCCACCCACAACCACCATTGAGAACCACTTGGAGATTAGCTAAACTGAATTGCTATAACTAAGTATATAAAGAAGAAGCCACATCGAGACTGGTAGGAGGGACAGAGAGACAGAACGGGCAGGTCCCACACTCAGCATGGCTACTACGAGTCAGGATGTGTCTACCTTGGCTTCAGAGGTCCACCCTGAGGAGTGAGGAGTCCCAAGGCACTAGTGCCAGGAAGACAAATCCCCATGACATCTGGCTGTGAAAAGCAGGAGGGATTGCATCCAAGACAGACAGTGGGCTGCCAGAAGCCTGGGTGCTGCAGATCTCAAAGGGCCTGAGCACAGACTTGGTAGCTCACAAACACTTGCGTTGAGCTCCACTGCAGTGGCAGCTCTCTCCGGGGCTGGAAGTGCTGGCAGATGCTGTTGAACAACGCCCCAACTGAGACTCAGGTGGGCGCCAAGCCCGAACTCTCCATTAACAGGTTAAGTGCCCGGCCTGTTTTTGTCTCCCAGATGGGAAGTACAGTGCCAGTGACCACTGACTGGGCGCTGAATGTGTTAACCTAGGATAACGGTTTGCCCTACCCTGGTGATTCCATGGAACCCCCATTCAACTCGCACTCCCAGAGGGAACCTCTTTCAGCAGCTTTTCTACAAAAGCAGTCTGCCTGGATTGCACTGCAGACTTTCCTAAAAATTCTCAAAGGTCCAAAAACCACGAAGCAGCAGTAGCAGCTAGCCATGACTTGCCCTCTCCTCTTGCTGAGCAGCCCCAAACCCAGCAGTGCTGGCAGCCAGCCTTGTTCCCAAGCACCTCCAAGCCCAGCACAGGCAGGAACCACCTGCAAATCACTTTGTAGTTCCTACCAGGTGGCCCCAGGCATAGGCAGTGACTGAAGTTGGTCTGTATACCAAAGCCTCACCCAAGAGGCCCCAGAACCAATATCACCGGTGGTCAGCCTCAGTTCACACTAGAGCAACACTCAACTGGCTCCTCAGAAGACATTTCCAAAGGGCAGACAAGGTGGGCACCAGAGCCCACTAAAGCAATTCCCTCAGCATGGGATCAGCCCCTGCACAACAATTTGTCAGTGTAGTCATGACCAATACTCAGGACATTCAGCCCGAGGGCCAATCCCACCCACTGAGGTGCCAATAGCAATCAAGGCTACACAAAACCTAAATAAAGGGAACCAGGCTCAGGTAAGCAGGAGACTGTGCCTCACAGGACACCTACTGCATAAGGCCATCCTGCCAGGACTAGCAGAAGTAGCAGATCTACATAATAAGTAGAAATAAACACATGGCGGCAGCCAAAATTAGGAAACAAACATTCCCAAATGCAAAACAGGACATAACTCCAGAAAAAAAAATAACTAAATGAAATGGAAGCAATCTACCAGAAACAGTGCAAAACACTAGTTTATAAGGATGCTCAATGAACTTAGGGATGAATTCAGGAAGAACTTACACAAAGAAATGGAAACCACAAAAAAGAACCTTTCTGAAATGAAGAATACATCAGAGGGAATCAACCGATTAGATGAAGCAGAGGATCAGATTAGTAACTTGGAAGACAGGTAGCATAAGACACCCAATCAGAAGAGCAGAAAGAAAAGGGGCTTTTTAAAAATGACAATAGTTTAAGGGGCCTCTGGAACATCAAGCCTACCAACATTCGCATCATATGGGGGATGGCATCATATGGGGTACCAAAAGAAGAAGGGATAGAGCAAGGAATTGACAACATCCCTAACCTGGTGAGGATATGGACATACAAGTCCAGAAAGCACAGAGACTCCCAAGCAATTATATGCTGAAGAAATGGATAGATTTACAAAAATGAACTCTTCTAACACCAAATAAAGAACATAAAATTAGACCAGATCAATTACTACTACTAACTAAATTTATCAGTAATAATAATTAATTAAAAAAATAAAAACTCCCAACAACAAACAAAAGTTCTGTACCAGATAGTTATACAGGATAATTTTACCAAGTATTTAAAGAATTAATATCTATTCTTTTCAAACTGCTTCAAAAAAATTGAAGACGAGAAAAGACTACCATTTTACAAGGCTATCATTGTCCTAATTCCAAAACCAAAGACATTACAAGAGGAAAATAATATAGGCCAATTTCCCTGATAAGCACAGATGCAAAAATTCTTAACCAAATCCAGCAATACAGTAAAAAGATCAGACACTATTGCCGAAACCAGTTTGGCTCAGTGGATAGAGCGTCAGCCTGCGGACTGAAGGGTCCCCGGTTTGATTCCCGTCAAGGGCACGTATCTTTGTTGTGGGCACATCCCCAGTGGGGGGGCATGCAAGAGGCAGCTGATCGATGACTCTCTCTCATCGATGTTTCTAACTCTCTCCCTCTCTGTAAAAAATCAATAAAATATATTTAAAAAAGAAAAAAAAGATCAGGCATTATAATGGTTTTTATTCCTGGGATACAAGTTTAGTTTAATATCCACAAATATATTAATGTGATACACCATATAAGCAAAATGAAGAATAAAAATTATATCAATGGATTCTGAAAAAGTATAGTGGGGATAGAGGGAATATGTACTTAACATAATAAAGGTCACATACTAGTATGGCATACCTGAAAACTGCTTCTTTAAGATCAAGAATAAGACAAGAATGCCCACTTTTACCACTTTAATTCATCATAGTATTGGAAGTCATCGCCACAGCAAATAAAGAAATAAAAGGTATCCAAATTGGATAAGAAGTAAAATTGCCAGTGTTTGCAGAGGACATAACACTACATAGAACCCTAAAAAACCATTATAGCTAGCACAATATCAAATTAATGTTCAGAAATCAGTTACATTTTTGTACTCCAATAACTATCAGAAAAATTAAGAAAATCCCATTTACACTTGCATCAGAAAGAATAAAAATGCTTAGGAATAATTTAACCAAAGAAGTAAAAGACCTGTCCTCATAAAGCAATACACATTGAAGAAAGAAATTGGAAAGAAATTGGAGATATAAGTAAATGGAAGCATATATACCATGCTCATGGATAGAAAGAATTAACATTGTAAAAATGTCCATAATACCCAAAGCAATCTACAGATTCAATGCAATCCTTATCAAGACACCGGTGGCATTTTTCACAGGAAAAAACAATCCTAAAATTTATATGGAACTACAAAAGACCCCAAATAGCCAAGCAATCTTGAGAAAGACAATGTTGGAGTTATATTGTTTCATATCAGGTCTCATAAGGGTATATTAATTAAAACATCACAGTACCAGCATAAAAAGACACACAGAGAAATAGAACATAATAGAGAAACCCACAACTATATGATCAATTAATCTATGACAAAGGAAGCAAGAATATACAATGGGGTAAAGACAGTCTCTTCAGTAAATGGTGTTGGGAAAACTGGGCAGACAAATGCAAGAGAATGAAAGTGGATCACTTTCTTACATCATATACAAGAATAAACTCAATATAGATTAAAGACTTAAACGTAAGATCCCAAACAATAAAACCCTTAGAAGAAAACATAGACAAGAAAGTCTTTGATTCTGCTCTTAGTAACTTAGTAACTTTTTTTTTTAACATATCTCCTCGGGTAAAGGAAACCAGAGAGAAAATAAATGGGACTACACCTAACTAAAGAGGTTTTGCACAATGAAGGAAACTATCAAAAAATGAACAGACAACTTACTGATTGGTAGAATAAATTTTCCAATGACACATCTCATAAAGGGTTAATATTTTTTAAAAATCTGAGGGAAAAAAATGGGTAGAGGACTGAATAGACATTTCTCCAAAAAGGACCTACAGGTGGCCAATAGACATATGAAAAGATGCTCAACATCACTAATCAGCGAAATGCAAATAAAAAACACAATGAGATATTATCTCATACCTGTGAGAATGATTATCATCAGTAAGTGAACAAACAATAGCTATTGGCGAAAAGGGAACCCTTGTACACTGTTGGTAGGATTGTATAGTGGTGCAGCCACTATGGAAAAGATTATGGAGGTTCCTCAAAAAGTTAAAAATAGAACCCAGCAATTCCACCTCTGGATATTTATCTGAAGATATCCAGAACACTAATTCAAAAAGATATATGCACCTCTATGTTAATTGCAGGACTATTTACAATAGCTAAGATAAGGAAGCAAGTTAAATATCTACTGATAGACAAATGGATAAAGAAGATGTGTTCTACACACACACACACACACACACACACACACACACTAGTATGCAATATATTAGCCATAAAAAAAGAATGAAATCTTGCCATTTGCAACAACATGAATGGAGCTAGAGGGTATTATGAAGTGAAAGAAAGCAGACCGAGAAAGACAAATGCCATATCTCATTTATGTTTGAAATCTAAAAAAAAGGAACAAACAAAACAGGAACAAACTTATAGCTACAGGAAACAAATTGATAGTTGCAAGTTGGGAGGGTTTTGGGGATGGGTGAAAATGGTAAAGGGATTTATTGGTACAAATTGGCAGCTATACTAGTAAAAATAGTCACAGGAATGTAATGTACAACATAGGAGATTTAGCCAATAATATTGTAATAATTATGTATGGTGTCAGGTGGGTACTAGACTTACTGGGGTGGTCACTGTGTAAAGTATATAAATGTCTAATCACTATGTTATACACCTGAAACTAATATTATACTGTATGTCAACTGTAATTGAAAATACAAAAGAAAATACTGTATGCTAGTGAAAAAGAACAATCTGTGCCAGCGGAAGGTTCTCCAACAACTTTGCTGCAAAACATGTACATTCCAAGGCTGAGCTTCCATCCTAGATTTCTTTGTTCCTGTAGACTTATAGATTACTCCATATTATTATTATTAAAAAGAAGAAAAAAAAAAGGGAATGGTGATCAGAATTTTAGAGAGTTTACTTATGGAAATGAAAGAGAATAAGCACATGACAGATCCCAGAAAATCAGAAATACTCTTATTCTGAAAGGGGATGGGCTCATGGGTGGTCAAAATATTATGCTTTCGTATGTTATATATTTTGTGTCTCAGATATTACATGTTACAATTATAAAGACCATTGAATTTGTAGGAGGGGACAGAAAAAGAGTATTAATGGCTCATTGGGCTTTTCATTTTTCAAATCACATGGCAATTGCATTTAGAGGTTTATTTATTTTTGCTATTTATTTATGCTATTTATTCTTTTTCAACTGTAATATTTCAGTGATTCTAAGACACCTCTTTTACATTTTACCATCTCTGAAATCAGATGCCTCTTATCATTCATGGCAGCTTACAACTGCTTTTGCCCCAGCAGGTTGATGTGATATAGTTGTCCTTGATTGAATATAGTCACAGAGATGTCTAGTCAAGTGAGGCACGTGGTTACTACTTATGTTGAATTTAATTACAGCTCAAAATTGCTCTGAAAAATTAAACTTTTTCAGAATTCAAAGGAAGAGTTATTGCCCAGAAACCAAACAGCGTGCTATATAAGTTTAGCAAATACTTCCAATAACAATAAAATTGGTAAATGAATATTGTTTCATTCACTTAATGAGAAGCATTTTTTGTCTTGCTAGTAATTAACAGTGAGGCATCTTAAATCTGGTGTCTTAGAGTCCGTGAAATATCATATAAATGACTATTACTCTCTGTTCTAGGTAATTCTAAACATAAAGCTCCTTGCTTATGTTATTATTGATTTCTAATTTATTCTTTTTTTTTCCTAATCTTTTTTTTCCCTTTCACAAATGGATACCAATCACATTTACCGTTGGACTGCAATTATCTCTCCTTGAAAAACAATGCTGTTGACTGAAATCACTTTGGGTGGACCAAATTTCCTCCTTGTTGACTGCTCCTGAATGATCTCTTCCAATCCCACAATCTGCCTCTCTGGCCAATCAAAACCTTCTTCCATGTGTGTACATCATGCTGCTCTCGTCCTCAACTCCCCCCCTCCCTCGCTGACTTCCTGGAAAAGCAACGGAAGAGTCCTGGGCGGAAGGAGGCTTCTGTATGCTAGTGAAAAAGAACAATCTGTGCCAGCGGAAGGTTCTCCAACAACTTTGCTGCAAAACATGTACATTCCAAGGCTGAGCTTCCATCCTAGATTTCTTTGTTCCTGTAGACTTATAGATTACTCCATATTATTATTATTAAAAAGAAAAAAGAAAAAGAAAAAAAAAGCAAGCCACCTCTCTCTTTCTTGCTTTCTTTTTTTTCCTCTCAATCTGTGCAGGGAGATGGTGAACTGTTTTATCAGAACTTAAATGGAAAAAAATAATAATAAACCTACAACAAGCCTACCTTTTATAACTGGGTGTTTAGTGCTAAACAGCCAGAACCACAGAGACAGTATTGTATGACCAAAGCATTTTGATGCCAAAATTTGACGTTAAAGTAATGATTTGATTTCCTGCCCTAGTTTTGAAGGTCCTTTTTTTTTCCTTTTGCGTTTACTTGTTTTCCCCTTTGAGACGCCTAAAAATACCTTTCAACAAAGTCACAAGAGCAGACATAGATCAAAATGAAACAAAAAGCTCTTACGTTAGTCATTTTTCATGCTGGAGTCCATCCCTGGTGGAAACGGCAGGAAACTGGACCTCGTAGGCCAGTTAGACCATCCTGCAGAGTTGTGCTCAGAGTCGTTTGTCTTTGTTGTTGTTGTTTTTTGTTTTTTGTTGTTTTTTTTTGCAGTTGAACATTGATATTTTCCACACATAAATTACTTCATGAATTATGTGGTTTTGGCATTGTACTCACTTGATAAGTCTGTTCCACTGGTTTCATCAGATAGACTTGCTGCTACTTACTGGCTTATCCATTGTAGACTGGGTGATTTCACACACAGCTGGTCAAGTGGGACTGCACTGCACAGTCAGATTGGTGATGGACGGCATGCAAAGTTACACAAACAGCTGAGACTGATCCAGCTCCCCCAAATCCCAAGTGTTCACTGTGTAGGCCCTGCACAATCTCTTGGTGCTATCTAGCCATTACCCCCATAGCATTTTTCTAAAGGCCACCGTCAATTCCATTTGTTGTGGTGGAAAGCATTTTGGATGTGATGCAGGAAATTTCTTCCTGGAGTCAAAAGTTTCTAAAAAGGTCCTGTATTTTTTAAGAAATAGAGTTGATTTAAATAATATTTAAGCTCGTGCCCAAGTTGACTGGGCAGCGTTTTTCAATGGTGCTTTATTAGAAGTTTTTTCATCTTCTCACTTTCAGAAAATAAAACTGGAAATTGAATATGGGCGGCATGATTGTACCCTCCTGGTTCTGCTATTTTCCCTATCTTCTGTCCCTCTATAACTGTGCTATGATACACCTGTATACTGAATGTCATTGAGATCCTCTGTTTTCTTGGAGATATCTTCACTGGTCTTCTATGACTTCAAACACATCCTGGAATCTAGCAGACTGAATTATGCGAAAACTGTTTTTGGATCAGTGGTCAGAAATTTGGAAGCCCGATAGATCATTGTACCACTTCTGAGTTTCTCTTTTTAAGAGAGGATAGAATGATATCAGGTTTCCTCATTTTTCATATCAAAGCTCCATTGGTGACCTCATTTGCTTTGGGAGTGTCCAGCCATCTTACAGACTTAGTTTTTACTTACAAGATGTCACTGGCCTCACAGATGAGAAGAGGAATGATATCAATATAGATTCTCCTAGGAAGGAGCTGGGAAGTGGATGCTAAGATCCCCATCTAAGGAACAGGTTAGTTAAAAGCTTACCTTGAAAATATTCATTCCTAGACATCAAACTTAACATCCAACCCAAGGTGAATAATAACTAAATAAATCTAATGACCTTCTTAGTTAGCACTGTAGTATACTGAGTCACGTGTTGATTCATAAGTGACTAGGGAATTAAGTGATTTGCTGAGCAGTTTTTCTCTTCATAATAATGCAGGCACTTCTGACCTGAAGAAAGTTATTCCTGGTTATGGCATCTAGTCTTTTATTTAAAGGCACAGTCTTTAAATGGACAAATATAAGCACAACCTAAGCAAGGTCAAGCAGGTGGGAAAATCAGATTTGCCTGCAAAGGAATACATATAACTGAACCATCCAACAGTATTTAATACAAAAGTTACTATAATAGGAAAGAGAAAAAAATGATGTCTGTGTTCTTAAACAAATAACCATCACTATGAGAGCCAAATTCACTGGGGTCCACCAAAGTGTGTTCTATTTCCCACTGACCATGCAGGCGCACATTGTGGAAATACTGGTTTAACTACTAGTGTGTTACTGCCTCGTTTATCTACAGAATATTATTAACTAGAACATAATGCTTTCAAAATTTAAGTTAATGTTATATATTATGTATAAATATATATATTCATAATGAGATATATGTAATGGTTAGAACAAAGTTTGGAGACTTAACAAATGCTCTAACCTTCTAGAGACAAAAGCCCTATCTTCTGTTCTCTTGTCTTTTTATTTTTAATTAGTGACCCTTGTTAAATCCAAATCCACTTTTACTGAAAAATACTGTACATGTGTAAAATGTTCAGTTGTTTTTTTGTAAAATATAGTAGAATGGTTGTAATTGATACTGGCCAAAATCAATGTTATTCCATATTTTATTTTTTCTATTAAATTAACCTAAGTTCCTGTTTATTTGATCTGTCCATACCCATGTGTAAACATCTCTGAAAGGGTGAGGTAATGAGAGACCTCTCTGTTTCCACATAGAAGCTGAATATGAAGAAAAGGGCAGAGGGAATTGAGGTAACTACATAAAGTTGGAAAGAAAGGGTCAGTAGAGGTGGGATTTGAAAAGAAGGGAAAAAGTGACAGCAATATAAGAAAGGATCAGTTTAGGTTTGGTCATAAATGTATTTCAAATTCCATTTTTAGAAAGGTTGCAAAAAATCTATAAAAGCTTGGTGCAGTTTCTGTTGAATTATGCAGACACAATCTCCAGGTATGGGCCATCTGGGCCTGCTGTTTCCCTGGACTTCCCCGGGGTGTGAACTGCTGCCCTCTCACCAACGATGTATGGGCTGGGGACCAAGGAGCAGGGCACGAGATGGTGGTGAATGTGAAAGCTGTTCAAGGATGGCCTGCTATCACTGAATAATATCCTGTATAAAACTGACAGCTGTAACCCTGGATGCCTCAAAGACGCCTTTGTCTAAAATCTCCTGTACATGCCTCGAGGTAGGACTGAATATTTAGAAAAAGAAGAAACTACAAAGGATTCCAGATGTTTCTGAACTCTGCTTGAGTTCCTGTCTTAGCCTTGAAGTGAAATTCAATGCCCTGTCTTCTGGAAGAAGAAATGAGATCAGCAAACAAATTTGAGTTCCAATTAGTGGTAAAGATCTGGAGATGCAACAGAGGTGTAGGAATGAGTCTCTCCTGTGGTGAAGTCCCATTATGGGGATGAGGAGAAACTAATCTTATCACCATTGATAGGAATATGTACCTACTGATGTAAATATACCCTCTCTTCTCACAAAAGCTCCAAAGCAGAGGTACATGTATTATCCTGTTTACAGATAAGAAAGCTGAGGCAAATGGATTTGAATGAAACTAAGGTTACAAACCCAGACCCAATAAAAATAAAATTTAACAGTAATACAATTAACAGTAAGTAGTGAATTCTAAATCTGAAATGAACGGAGCACCAAGTTCAGAGGCAGAAATTCCTTTGAATTGATTGGGATGAGAATTCTAGAGCAGGTGGAAGTAGAATTGGGTCTTGAAGGATGGACTTAGCTAAGCAGAAGGGAGGCGTGCAGGGAGGGGTGCAGAAAGAACATTACCAACAAACTTCCGGCATAAGAGATGTTCTGGGTAACAAGTGACTTATTTTAATGGTTTTAATCTAAACAGCCCATGGCTACAAAGGACAGTGAGTCAACATTTAATGGGTTTAGTCAAATAGACATCTACATTTTTACACTGCCAAAGACAAATCATGTTCCCACCCTCCTCAACTCCCGCACCCATGGAAGGCCTTGCCAATGATCATCACTATCATCTGTGGGTTGGTCCAAATTTTCTTCTCCCTTTCCACCCCAGCATCGGCTTATCATCATGCTGATGATTTCTGTCAGACACACTTTGCCACTCAACAGTCTACCCTTCATTTTGAGAAACACAAAACTTGAATACTTGGTAGAGAAGGGGAAGCGATTGTTGTAACTGCCAAATTACAGTTTCTCAGTCGAGTAATCAACACTTTATGCACATCTGAACATGGAAATATGCAACACCTTATCCCCTCGTGTAAGAGGAATAGCATGCAACCTAGACATAAGTTTGCATGCATTCCTAACTGACAGCAGCTTGATGAACATGGAGAAAAATGGTGGCAATTTTAAGCTGTGGCCTGGCCAGTTCAACACTCCCTCCTTTCATCCTTTAATACAAAGCAAAGAGTGCACAAAGGCCAACTGCAGCTTGACCTCACCTGGCCCAGCTCGGCCCTGGCCCCAAACTCAGTGTCAGTGACAGAAAGTATAAACCAGCTTCTCTTGCCTGTTTCCAAATATTATTTTTGTAGCAAACCCATAAAATCTGAAGTTTGCAGCACAACACTTTGGAGCCATTAATAAATTTAGCAGATCATAGCCAAGATGGACTTAATTTCACCATGGCTTGTTAGAGGTAGTGCCTAGCCCAGGATTGGGCGAACTTTTTGACTGGAGGGCCACAATGGGTTCTTAGACTGGAATGGAGGGCCGGAACAAAAGCAACCTGACCATGCTGGCACTCTCATCTTGGGCTGCTGGTGAAGGAGCGGAGGGTGGAGCAAGAGAACCCTCCGCTCTTTTGGCTCAGCTTGGCCCGCGGGCCGTAGTTTGCCCATGGCTGGCCTACCCCCTAGAAATGGGGCTGTGATCCATATATAATGCCTCTTCATCATGAGAGAAGTCGGGCGCAGAGTCAATTCTTGGGCAAAGAAAGATGCAGTTATGTAGCATCACCAAATCTCAAAGGACCAATCTGGGATTGGGAAGGCCAGCAGTTCCCACTCTTTACCTGCAAGGGACCGATAAAGACATGACTATCTTGTTTCTGAAGGATTACCTTACAAGGTCTCTCTAAAGGGCCATTGTTTAGGGGCAGTTGTTGGTTTTTATTGGGCCGGAACAAAAGATATTTGGCATCCCACTTTCTCAAAAATTTCAGAAACACTCCCCGAGGCCTGAATTGTAAGACCTTTTTGCATCTTAGAAAAAATACATAATTTTAAGACTACTGTGTTTTAAGCTGACAACCCTAAAACAGCTTTATTTAATTTGCCCCCCACAAAAATCAGAGGTCTATAGAAATTAACTTTCTGATGCAAGATTTATAGCAAGTAAGGAGGGTTGCTAGGATTCAAGCCTATAACATCAACCTTTCACACAACACTGCTCATTTTTAAGGATGCCAGAAAAAAATCAAGTCTATATTACATATGTTATAAGGCAGAGAGTAAGAGTTTTCTCCCAAGTCCAGAAAGAAAGCACACTGTATCCCTGGACTTGACTTTCTCTGCTTGTAAGTTCAAAGTAATGCGTCTATAAATAAACATTGAGTCCCTGTCCTATACCAAGCTCTGAGGTGCTTCTTATCCTCTTCAAGCTTATAGACTAATGGGGGACACAGACATAAAAACCCATGGCTATAATATGAAGCTATTTAAGTGTCTTAAAAAGTGCTTAACAAGTATTTTCAGTCCAGAAGAGGAAGCTCATCTTACCAATTAAGTACTAAGTGTCCCAAAGCTTTCTAAGGACATCCAATGATAGCCAAAAAAGAAATGAGTTGCCTCTAAAATGAAGAGAAGTCAAATGATATTTTAAAACCTACAAAATGCAACATGTCAAAGTAGTCAATTGCAACTCAATTTTAAAGATTCATATACTGCTATATTTAAGGTAGGGTAAAGGGGAATTTTAATCTGTTTGATATGAAGTAGGACCTACAGAGGTAGGAGAACCTAGGTTCTGTTGGGATCATAATATAACCCTGCAAAAGAGGGAGAAATTCACTAATCATGCTAAGACTTGGGGGAATATATATATCCTATCTAATAAAGAAGGAATCTGCTAAGTGACCCTCACACAGTTGCAAAAATGGCAGTACCCACAACCAATAAGGAGGAAATATGTTAATTGACTGCCCCTCCCTCAAAGATGGCATTGCCCACAGCCAATAAGGAGGGAATATGCTAATTGACTGCCATGCCCTTAAAGATAGCAGTCCCCAGTCCCCTCAGTCCTGCTAGAGCCTTGCTGCATGCCTTCCTCCAGAGTCCCCCAGTCCCCTCAGCCCCCCAGTTGCCCAGGGCTGGCCAAGGCACAGACAAGCCTCAGGTGGCTGGGCAGCCACCCAGGGCTGCCCAAGGCTCAGGTAATCAGGTCCAGCCAGGGCTTGCTTTGTTGGCAGTGGCAGCAGCAGAGGTGTGATGGGGACGTCGCCTTTCCCTGATTGCCACGTCAGCTCCCACCCCTGAGGGCTCCCAGACTGTGAGAGGGGGCAGGCTGGGCTGAGGGACTCCCCCTCCAGTGCATGAATTTTCATGCACTGGGCCTCTAGTGTGTGTGTGTGTGTGTGTGTGTGTGTGTGTGTGTGTATTCCTGTTCTCTTTCCTTAAGAGTCCCACTTATAGATTCAAATAGCTAGTTCATATTTCTCTTCAGATGTTAATTTTGAAATGCCTATTAGACATGTCCAAAATAGTCTTTAGACTCCCCATTGCCCTAAACATTACTATCGCCAAATGTCTGCAATCACAGTAAATGGCATTACGATTCATTCACTCAGTTGCTCAAAACCTAAGCTTATTTTTTCGGCCCCAAATCCAATCCATTAGCAAGATCCCATTAACTGTACCTCCACCATATCTCTCTAAATGGTCTACTCCCCACTTCCTAGTTGTAATTCTGGGTCAGACTACCATCTCCATCCTGGACTGCTGCAGAAGTCTCCTAACTAGGCTTCCTTCTTTTCTTCCCCTCCTTTCCTATTTTCTTTCTTCTCCCTTATCCTTTCTCCACATGGATAGCAGAGTGCTATTACAAATACAAAATCAGATTTCTCCCCTGCCTATTCACTCAGAGCAAAATCTGAACTCCTTAACTGAGATCTTCTGATCTCTTCTCATGTGCCTTTCTCCCTTGCTCATTATCATGTTCTAGTCCTACCAACTTTCACTAGTTCTTCAAACAAAAAATGACTTGTCTGTGTATCAAGATCCCTGGTTGCCTTTCATCCTACATGTCTTAAAAATCCACTTCCTTACAAAGCGATTCCCTCCACCACTCACTCCACATCTGCCCACCTTTTTGGGGCTTTTCATAGCACTTATCACGACATGACATTGTGTGGTTCATTTAGTTATTTTTTGTTAATCTCTTGCAAGACATCAGTACCGTGAGCGCTAGGGCTTTGTCCATCTTGTTCACAGCTTATCTTTTATGTCTAGCATAGTGCCTCAGCATCATCAGCTTCTTTTCAGAGAAGCTAACTGACTTACTCAGAAATCCTATCAAGTCAAGTCATGACCTCCTGCCAACATATTCAAGAAGCATTCATTCAGACAGAATGCCAAAAAAGTCGTATTTGCTTCAGTCCCCAAGATAGTTAGAGCTACCTTGAGCTAGCTAAATGAAAGGACTAGGTACTAAGCAGCAATCAGCTATCAGATGAGGTCACATAGGGGAGGTAGCACATAGCTTCTTTTCACTGCGATATTCATGGCTAGAGGGACAAATTTGGCAAAGCCTAGACTTCAAAACATGGGCCTTCTTTTCCTTCTAAGAGAAAACCTTCTAAACTCATTACCAGAGAAGAGGAAAAGAAAAAAAGTGATATGCTAATAACCCTGTCCCAAACAATGACAATAACAGTAATAATAACAACTCCCATTATGGAGTATTTCCTATGTGTTAAGCACTGTGCTAAATGCTTTCTAAGGATTATTTCACTCAATACTCCCAATAAGCAGATGCCTAAGGCACCCCAGTAGTAAATGGAAGATTTGGGATTAATTTGAACACAAACAAGTTGATATCAGAGTTTCCAGAAGGAGAAATATAAGAGCTAGGAAGATGTCTGTCAAAACAACCTTCAGACCATGACTATAGAGCTTGCATCAGAATTATAGTTGGCCTTCCAAATCCACAGATTCAACCATAGTACATTTTTTTTCCTTGTCATTGCTCCCTAAATAATATAGCATAATTACTGACATAGCATTTACACTGTATTAGGTATTATCAGTACCCAGAGATGATTTGTTAAAGTATATGGGAGAATGGGCATCGGTTACCATGGAAATCAATTTTGGTATCTGCAGGGGGTTCCTGGAACCAATCCTTCACAGATATTGAGGGACAACAGTGTATGTATTTTAGCTGATGATATCTGGTACACGGCGCATGTTGTCGCTTGTGAATAGAGCAATGTCCACTCAGGCTTACACATCATGGCCATATATGGCTTTCTGTGGTCAAGCTAGGAGTGGAGATCAATATTATCATGAAAATTAGTCTCAACCAATGGACAGCATGGGCAAAAGAAATCAGAATGGACCCAGAGAAATGAGGCAGTGATTGTTAAGAAGTGAGGATGTGATGCTCCTTTCATGCTAATTTTTCTTTGTCTGGGAAGCCATCATTTGTATTCTCTAGCCCCAGATGAAATTATGAAGAAATAGAATGGAGATGCAGAAAACATGAGAAAACATTACAATGCTAAAGATATCACCTAATACAAATTCTGTGAACTTCTTTGACAAATCTGGTAAAACAAATTCTTTCCAGGTGATATTAAACATGATTTTTCTTGCCATCTGAATCATAACTGTTATAAGCTAAAGTACCAATAAAATATAAGGCTCTTTCTTATATATAGGAATGTGATTTTTAATTGACTTGTGTCATCCACAAATATGACAGAAATCAGGAGTCATATTTCATTTTTATTATTATTGATTTTCAGAGAGGAAAAGGGGGAGAGAAAGAGGGAAAGGAAGAGCAAAATTAATATGAGAGCAACATGGATCAGTTGCCTCTTGTATGTGCCCTGACAGGGGATCAAACCCGCAACCTAGGTATGTGCCCGAGAATCAAATCTATGACCTTCTGGTGCATAGGACAGTACTCCAATCAACTGAGCCATACCAGCCAGGGGAGCAGGAGTCAACTTAACCATCTTCTCTCCTACTCCATCTGATCCATCAGCAAGTCAAGATAATTCTATCTTCAAAATATGTCCTGGATCCATTTGTCCTCTACTTTTCCTGCTTTTTTCCTAATTCTCACATCCTGGGTCAAGCTACTTCTCACGTGGGCTGCTGAGAGTAGCCCACAGCAGCCAGAGTGCTCTTTTTAAAAATTCAGAGCTCACATAAGACTCCACTATTTAAAACCCTCCTGTGGCTTACCATTTCACTTACGATAAAGTAGAACTTCTTTTCAATGGCCATCAAGCCATGGTCAATTTGACCCATCACACATCGCAAGCCCATCTCATGCCTCCCTTCTTATTTTCCAACCACAATAACTTTCCCCGATATATCTATTTTGCTTTGTGCCTTAGAACTTTCTCATATGCCATTTGTCCTACTTTAATGCAATCCCACTCCCCATCATCTACACCTGGCGAACATTTACTTATTACCTATGCATAGCTAACATTTATTACCTAGGCCACAGTTTAAATGTCTTCATTTCCAGTTCCTTTTAGACAAGGTTAGATCTCTTCATAGAAGCTCTCATGGAAGCTTCTACCTTCCTTTCACATTAATTACATTATAAATAACTTGTTAATTGTAGGAATATTTGTTTTCTCACTTCAAAGTTTGCTTCATGGGGGGCAAAGTCTTTAAATGTCTTATATCTGATGAATCTAGTAAATGTCTCTTAAAGTATAAGTACTTGACAGCTCTCTGATCAATAGATGAGTTAAGTTAATGAATAAATAATTGAATGAATAACTGAGCAGATGACAGGGAGGAATAGCCCTGACTCAGATATTGGGACAACTAAGCTCTAATCTTGATTCTGTGTAACTCCAGTATGGCCCTCTATGTGGCTACCCCTCCGTTTCCCTATTGTCAGCCTCATCCTTGTGACCCTTCAAGTCCTTCTAGTCAATGGAAAAAGAAAATCCCAGGAGATTCTAGTATCTCTGGCCCTAAAACACAGAAAAACCTTAGGGGCAAACTCAATAATGCTAATATTTTAAGACATTGCCACTGAAAGTGTGCAGTACCAGCAAGAGCTGGGAGTTGATACTGTGGTTGCAGAGTTCTAAAGTAAACCCCACCCCTCAGATTCCCATCCACAAGTCATTCAGTGCTGTGAAGGGACTTCGCAGATGGATTTAAAGGTTATTTATTACTGACTGACTTTAAAATAAGGACATTATACTGAATTATCCATGTGTGCCCAAAGTAGAGGCAGAGAGATACAATGGAAGGAGGCAGAGAGGGCATGAGGCAGAGGAAGGATCAGAGAGATCCAAGAAGTGAGAAAGATTTAACCCCCAGTTACTGGCTTTGAAGATACAGAAAGGTGGCCATGCACCAAGAAATACACACAGCTTCTAAACACTGAGAACATTTCCCCAGCCAACAGGTAGCAAGGAAACAGGGAACCTAGGCCTGAATTCTGCCATCAACCTGAATGAACTTGGAGCAGATTTATCTCCAGAACCTCCAGAAAGAATTCAGCCTATGACACCTTGATTCCAGCCTTGTACTAGTAAAACCTAGAGCAGAGAAACAGTTGAGCCACACTGTTCCCTGACTCTGAACTACTGAACTGTGAGATAATAAATGCTGTTTTGTTAAGCCACAAAATATATAACAACTTGTTGCAGCAACAATAGAAACCTAATGCATATTAGCTTATCTTCATTAACTCCTGCCTAAGGGGCAGGCTTCTAATTACACTTATAAGGGACCTCTTAATCTTCTTCAGAGACCCTGGAGGATGGGTGCTATCTTTGTGCTCTCTCTCTGCCTCCCTCCATTGCATCTCTCTGACCCTACCTTGGGCCCACCTGGATAATTCAGTATAAAATGCCTGGTATTTTGGGGGAAAGTACTTGCACACATGTTGAAGCTCGGTTATTTTCTGAGTACCACCCAAGGGATATCTCTAGATCACCTGGCTCTAGCAACCTAGTGGGACTTATGCATTCAGTCTCACAAGACTTGTATATACAGGGGTGGGCAAAACTAGGCTTACAGTTGTTCACATGAAAAAATATATAATATAAGAATGATAATAATATAAAAATAAACTGTTTTTGTGTACTCATGACTGAAAACCTACTTTTGCCCACCCATGTATTTGCATATTTTAAAAGCTGCTGCCTGAGCTTTTAAATCTCAGGCCAGGCTTTTGAGTCTGGCTTCAGTTCAGCCTGAATCCAGGTGCTGACTGAAATCCTCCCCTTTGTGACACTCTTGGCACACCCTAAACTACTAGAATCCACTAGAAGTAAAATAGGTTGCTTAAATAATCACAAAATACTGAGAGACTACCAAGAGCTAGGGCAGGGTTGAATAATAAGATTCATCCCCTACAACAGTGTTTCCCAAACTTTTGACATATGTGTACCCCTTCTATAATTTTCATAATGTCGAGTACTCCTCGTCAAAAAAAATGGATGTATTTTAATAACAATCAAAATATATTTATTTTTTTTATTTTTTGGTACATACATAAAATAATAAACAAAAATAAAATTATTCATAATAAAATATAAATAAAAGTTATATTATAAATAACATTTATTTGGATCAATGAGAAGGATGAAATTGACTTGACTCATGAGAATGTAGAATTAGGTGCAGCTAAGCATGGTGCAGTGCATATCCCCACCAAACTCTGGTGCAACACGTTCCCCCACCAAACTCTTCCCGTACCCCTGGGTATATGCGTAATATACTTTGGGAAACACTGCCCTACAACAAGGTCATTCATTTCAAGACTGGGAGAAGTAGCTGTTTTATCATATGCATAGAAACCAACACAGAAAGTTAAGAAAAACAAAGAAACATAGAAATATGTTCCAAATGAAAGAATAAGATAAAACCTCAGTAAAAAGTTCTTAATGAAATAAGTTATTTACCTGATAAAGAGTTCAAATATGGTCATAAATATGCTCAGTGAACTCAAGAGGGACAGGGAGGGAAATGAACACAAAGAGACAGAAATATAAGAGAGTACCAAATAGAAGTCACAGACAAAAAATACATAACTGCAATGAAAAAAATATGATAGAGGGGTTCAACATTAGACTAGATGCAGCAGAAGAAAAGATCAGTGAACTCAAATACAGGATTGGCACTCACCCAATAGCATCAGCAAAAAAAAGAAGTATTAAAAAATATATATATATATAGATAGCTTAAGGGACTTGTGGGACCTCATCAAACTGACCAACATTCACCCTATGGGGATCCCAGGCAACAGAGACAGAAAAAAGCAGAAAACATATTTGAAGAAATAATGGCTGAACTTCCATAACCCAAAAAAGAAAACAAATACCCAAATCCAGAAATTCTAGAGGGTTCCAATTAAAATAACTCAGAACTGCCTACTTCTGGTCAAGATGGCAGAGTAGGTAAATTATATGCTTAACTCCTCCCAGTTTCACCCAAAAAAATACATCTAAATTATAAAACAACTATCACTGAGAATATCTGAAGACTAGTTGAGCAGAATTTCTTGAACTAAGGATATAAAGAATAAGCCACATTGAGACTAGGGGGGGGGGGGGGGGGCAGAAACATGGAATGGGCAGGACCCACACCCACCATTTGGCCATTTAGAATCAAGAGAGGTATCTCAGCTGTGGGGGCTCCCCCAGAGGCACAAGGGCTCCCTGTGCCACAGTGGTCTCCCCAACACAGGTTCCAGTGCCGGGAAGAGGAGCCCCACACCATCTGGCTGTGAAAACCAGCAGAGATTACATCTGAGAAAAACAAAGGGCTATGGGAGACTGAGACATATTGCTCTTAAAGGTCCAGAATATAGACTCATTCACTAAAACCTCATTCATTCTAAGCTCCAGTTTAGAGGCAGCAGCTGAAAACACACCAACTACATAGAGAGAGAAACTATATTGACTAACTTCAGGATGAGGGCTGTAGGGCAGGGGCTGAAGTAACTCTCTCCAGGGACAGAAGTCTTGCTCCTTTGGTGAGCTTTCCTTTCACCAGTGTAGGCAGGCACCAAATCTGTGTCCTCCACTGATCTGGTTTACACCAATCACCTGCCCTGGTAATTCCCTGAGACACCCAACTCACTCACCCAGCTGGAGCCTCTTCCCAGCAGCTCCTCCTGCCATAACAAAAACAAGCAACCTGTCTTGGATTGCACTGCAGACTTTCCTCAAATCTTTCAAAGGTTCACAAACCCCAAACAACATCAGCATGCCTTGTAGCTCTTGCTAAGTGACCCCCAGCCCAGTACAAGCAGCAACCAGTCTCAACTTTATTTGTAACTCCCTTCAGGTAACCCCAAGCCTGGCAGAAGTGTCATACAGTCTTGACCTGGAATGTAACTTCAACTAAGCATCACACCTGGCACAAGTGACAGCCTCAGCTCACAGACTGGTGCCCACCAAAGGGGCCAAGGGGAAGCTGGCCTTGGTTCACAGTGTAGACTCTTCCAAGCGCTTCCAAGCCCTTGGAGCACAGGCAGCAATCAACCACAGATCATCTTATAGCTCCTATACCAAGAGGCCTTAAGCCTGGCACAAATGGTGGCTCACCATATCAGAGCCACTCCAAGGAGGCTCCAGACCCAACACACCTACTGGCGAGCTAAAGACCACACTAGAGCGCCATCCACCCAGCTTCATAAATGACACACTCAAAAGGCAGATTCAAAGGCACTACAGCCCCACCAAAATGACTAGCTTTTTGGGACAATCCTGCATAGCAGCTCATACACTACCATCATGGCTAACCCTCTCAGTCAGTCAGCCTAAGGGTCAACCGCTGACATGCCAGCAACAACTGATGCCCAACTACAACAGAAGGGCACACATAACCCACACAGGGGACACCCTGAGCCCCCCAGCTTAGCTGACAAAGGAGATTATGCCAGGGGGCTCTACAAGGCACCCGCCTTATAAGGCTATTCAAGACAGATCTACCTAATGTATAAAAACAAACAGGGAATTAGCTAAAATGAGGACACACACAAAAGTCCCAAATGAAAGAAAAGGACAAAACCCAAGGAACTAAATAAAATGTTGTCGAGCAATCCACCTGACACAGAGCTCAAAACACAGATTATAAGGATGCTTAATGAGTGTAAGTGAAAAATAAACTCAGTGAGAACTCAAAGAATAGGCAACATAAAAAAGAAGATGCAAAACATAAAAAAAAAATCCAGTCAGAAATGAAGACTACAATAACTGTAATGAATAATACACTAGAGCAGGGGTGGGGAACATCCTTCCCAGGAGCCATATAAGGTCCATGAAATCATTTGGTCTGGCCCTGCCAAGGCAACCACAGGTGAGACTCAAAATTCAATAAATCTAGGAGCCTTTTTCATAGCAACATAAATTTATATTAAGTGAATGATTTCATAATTATCTAAATGGCCCTCAGCAGAAAAAAATTAGAGAACCTAGAGGAAATAAATTCCTAGAAACATAAAATCTCCCAAGACTGAATCAAGAAGAAACAGAAAATCTGAATAGACCAATAACTATGTCAAATCAATATTTTAAAAAAACTCCCTAGCCCTGGTCAGTTGCTCAGAGGTTAGAGCAGCCGTGAGCAAACTATGGCCCGAGGGTGGGATCCGGCCCTTTCGGCTGTTCTATCCAGCCCATAGAGCTGAAAGAGCGGAGGGTTCTCTTACTCTCCTCTCTGCTCCGCTCCTTCACCAGCAGCCCAAGGTGAGAGTGCCAGCATGGTCAGGTTGCTTTTGTTCTGGCCCTCAAGTCAAAAAGTTTGCCCACCCCTGGGAAAAGAGTGTCGGCCCGTGCACCTAAGAGTTGTGAGTTTGTTTCCCAGATAAGGACACATATCTGGGTTGTAGGTTTGCTTCCTGTCCCCAGTCGGAGTACATATAGGAGGCAACCAGTGAATGTTGTCTCTCTCAGATCAATGTTTCTCTCTACCTCTGAAAAGCAATGTAAAAAAATATCCTTAGGTGAGGATTAACAAACATAATAAACTCCCCCAAAAAAAAGCAAAAGTCCTGGACTAGATGGCTTCACAGATGAATTTTATCAAATATTCAAAAAGAATTACTACCTATCCTTCTGAAACTATTCCAAAAAATTAAAGAGGGAAGGCTCCCAAGCTCATTTTATGAGGCCAGCATTGCCCTGATACCAAAACCAGATGAAGATATTATAAGAAAGGGAGGAAGTTAGTTATAGGCCAATATTTCCTGATCAACATAGATGCCAAAGTTTTCAACGAAATGTTAGCAAACTGATTTCAACAATACACTGAAAAGATCGTACACCATGATCATGTGGAATTTATTCCTGGGATGCACGGCTGGTTTGGTATCCCCAAATCAATTGATGTGATACATCACAAACAAAATGAAGGATAAAATCATATGATGATACCAATAGATATAGCAAAAGCATTTGACAAAACCCAGCATCCGTTATTATGGGAACATATCCTTTATTATGTTGAGGCATGTTCCCTCTGTTCCACTCTCAGCAAAGTGGAACAGAGGGAACACGCCTCAACATAATAAAAGGCCATATATGACAAACTCATAGCAAACATCATACTCAATGGTGAAAGACTGAAAGCTCTTTCTCTAAGATCAAGAATAAGACAAGGGTATCTCCTGTCATCACCTTTAATCAACATAGTATTGGAAGTCCTAGCTGCAGCAATCAGAGAGGAAAAAGAAAGAAAAGGCATCATAACTGGAAAGGAAGAAGTAAAACTCATCATTTGCAAATGGCATGATACTTTACATAGAGAAAACAAAAAAACTATTAGAACTAATATAGGAATTCAGTAAAGTAGCAAAACATACAGATATTGGTTATTTTTTCAGACACCAATAACTATCAGAAAGAAGTTAAGAAAACAATCCCATTTACAATTGGGAAAAAAAAAAACAAATTACCTAGGAATAAGTTTAACCAGGTAGATAAAAGAACCATCCTCGGAAAACTATAAATCATTAAAGAAAGAAATTGAAAAAGGTAAATTAAAAGATTCCCTATCAGAAACCAAGAAAGCAGAAAAGGTAAACAACTACACTACCGCCTTGCACAACAATTTCAAAACTACAACTAAAAGACAAGATGTCTATCACCCAGAACCACGAAAAAGCTGGCTGAGTGGAAGGTTTACAACTAGATGGAAAGAGAAAGAAGCACAAATTCTGAAAAGCTGAGGTACGGAGGCACGCGAATCAGGCTGGTGCAGGGCAACTGGGCGAATGGCTTTTTTAACCCCACTCTAAAATCCCGTTTCTGGGGATACACAGGGGACCCAAACACCTACAGGGAGAAGCTGGACTGTCGGCCATTGGGTTGGAAAGTGAGGGTGGCTTTTTTGCAGAGGTGCACCTAACAATCATTGTTTACTGTGCTGGAGCACATATAAGACACCTAGCACACAAAGCTACACTACCAACTCAGGGAAGCAGCAAAAATGAGGAGAAAAGGAAACAGATCACAAACAAAAGAAATGGAGGAGAACAAACAATTGTCCTAAGTGTCCACTGATAAATGCATGGATGAGGAACATGTAGAGGACTATATCAAACTAAAAAGCTTCTACACAGCAATCAACAGAATAAAAGGTAACATGGGAGAAAAATATTTGCAAATCGTACATCTGGTAAGAATACCCAAAACATTAGAACAATCATACAACTCAATAATAAAAATACACACACACAATCTGATTTTAAAATGGGCAAAAATCCTAATAGGCATTTTTCCAAAGAAGATATACAGAGAGACAAACGTACATAAAAAGGTGCTCAATATCACTATCAGTGAAATGCAAATCATTAATCATTGACAATGAGATATCGTTCTCTCCCCTGTTAGAATGGCGAGTATAAAAAAGATGAGACATGTCATGATGAGGTGGGGAGATTATCCTGGATTATCAAGGTGGACCTTGTAAGAGGGAGGCAGAGGAAGATTTTATTATAGGAGAAGGTGATCTAATGACCTCAACAAAGATCTCTAATTTAGTCACATTAACAAAAATCCCTTTCCCCTATAATGTAGCATTGATAGTTTCCTGGGATGAGGACCTGATGTCTCCGGGAGCCCTTATTCTGCCTCCCACACCTGTCCACGGTACCTAACCCTCTGAGCTACCATTTTCCTCAGCAAAATATAAATAATAGTATTCCCTCATGAGGATGTTACTGTGTTACACACTTTAAATTACTAAAGAAATGTTCATTGGATTGTTAAATGCTTCCTGCTACTCTCGTGTTTATATTATATTAATTCATTAACTCTATTCATTCCCTCACCTTTTATTAAACACTTACTATGTGTCAAGTATTGTGCTAGGCACAGGAGGTATACTATAGAGAGGAATCACACCTGTATGGTTTTATACTGTAATAGAGACAGGTAAGTACTAGGCAGAAAATTCCCCGATGTTCAGCATGAGCTATGAAGAGAGGCCGAAGGGGAAATGCTCTATGCGTTCTATAGGGACATGAAGGAATAGGCTGTCAGCCCTCTGGCTGCAGGGAGGAGTAGGACAGAGCTGGAGAAAGGGCCTGGAAAGTGACAGGAAGAAGTGAAACAGCTCAGAGCACCTAGAAAGTGTCAGTTTTATCCTATTTGGGGCCCTGGGTGCAAGAAGTTGGGGGCAGAAAGCCAGTTAGCCAGTGAGCAAGATGAGCTAACATCGCTGGTTGGTGTCTGGCTGCGCATTGCCCTTGTGCCAGGTGAAGGATCTGGACTATGTCGTGTGCTCAGGGAGCCAATGAAAAAAAAAGTTTACCAGCTTTCTTCAACATCCTGCCCCAGGACTCATGGGGTGCCAGCAGGGAACCCTGGAAGCTCAGGCCTCCTGGCAGATAGTTACATAACCAACTCCTCGCAGAGAGTTCTCTGTGAAGTGGCACTGGCTTCTTTAAGCACCTCTTGCCTTTTCTTCCTCATCCAGAGCCCCTTTGTTATTTATATTTTCAGATTTGTATCTGTAGAACCCCACATTAGAGTGAGCCATCATCCCCCTTGGGGTCTGTCCATCTCCTTTTTAAGTCATTCGCTCCTAAAAATATTCTTGTATTTTATTATAGATCTCACTTAATCCCCTACTTGTGACTTTCTTTTATGAGAATGTTCAAAGGGTAAATTTGCTGTATTAACTATTGTGCGTTTGGCAGAGCCCAATCCTTCTGACTGCCTGTGCAGTGTTTTTTCCCCAGCCTGGGGAGTTTTGCTGAGAAGTAGACTGATGGTAACTGGGCTGCAACTTTAGTTGATAATGTCTGCTTTCCTGGACGCACAGTCCCTGGTCTGCTTTGTCCCTCCACCCTGCCTCCTGAAACATAGCACAGTCACTCTCTTAAAGTGCTTTTGTCAACCGATACCATCCTCTCCATGAACTTCAATGAGTTGGCAGTGCACTTCTGCGCTGGGAAGACATTTTTGCATTGAAAATTGGGATTCACAACAGGCAATCTGCCTGGGGACCACATGTCTAGGAAAGCAGTCATTTTTAACTAATGCTATTACAAGCCCAGATAGACTAGAACTGGTGTGCTCCTGGAAGCAAAATTAGTGTACTGCGTGTTGGTAATTAACCTTGTCAACAGACTTCCAGAACAACTGCCGTTTACTGCACACACCGTCTTCTTGGGTTCTATGGCTTAGGTCCCATTACATTCTACGTGCACCTGCGTTCCCATCACTGAGCCTCACCAGCACTCGCTGATTTGCTTGTCCTCTTCCCCTTTCTTTTCCACAGCTTTTATTAGCTTCTAACCACACTAACCACATACCAGTACAATTGACTAGTTTATTAACTCTACCTCCTATACTATAATCTAAGCTCCACCAGGGAAGATATTTATATTTTGCCAACTATTATATCCAAAAATTCCTGGGCTACTGCCTGACATGTAGTGTGTGCTCAATAATTATATGTTGGATGAATTAATACATTTCCATGGAGCTTTCAGCTACCAAATGACTTTTTTTTTACATCCATGACTCCAAAGATGACAATCAAACGTATTTACTAAATGTTTTGACCACTTTTTCACATGGCAAGTAATGGTCCAGGTCAAGGGAAATTATTCCTGACCTCAAAGATGAACTAACCCCATGGGAGAGGCATATGTGGGCAGAAATACCAGTTGGAACGTAGGATAAATTAGGAATATGTACAAAGCACAGTGGAGTACAAAAAAAATCAATTCAGCTGCACTGTGGTACGGTAGAAGAGACTCAGAAAAAGCTTCATAAGGCAACTTTAAGTTGTAGATAATGAGTACAAGTTTTCTGGGAGAAGAGAGAAGAGATAAATACAAAGCTAATAGATTTTCTAAGTGAGAGTATGCATGATGGGCTGGAAGTCTCTAGGGAATACCAGAGCATGGGGATGTGACTTAGTCTCTACCCCACACCTCCTCCAGATCAACTTTGAGACAATGATTCAAGTGCAAGAGGTTATTTGGGAGATGAAAGAAAGTGCCAATGGTAGAATGGGAAAGCAAGAGAAGTCAGCCAATAAAGGCTACGCTAGAAAGCCAGCTACCATGGAGAGTGACTGGAGCTGGAAAATAAAATAGAACACTGGCCTCAGAGTTCTCACAGGAGGGACAATGGATCTGTAGTCTTCATACACCAGATCTCCATCCTTAGTGGAGGAAAAGTCCTGGAGTCAGGTCCCTTGTCCTCCCGGCCTGCCATGCGTGTGACAGAGCAGCCTTCTGAGGTACTGAAGAAAACCTCATACTAACACAAGCATCCACGCTCCCCTGGGCATTGGCTTCTGCACACTGATGTGGCCACAGGATTGTGCGGAGCCTCCAGAGAGTCTGCTATGGTTCATAAGGAGAACTGCAGGGAGGAAGGCTAGAGATGGAGGCAAGGGCCAAATTTTGAGAACTCTTTACAAGTTGCTCCTTGGAGTTTTATTCTGTATTAAGGGAGCGATGCTGGAATATTTTAGGCAAGAGAATAGAATAAAGTCTGAGTTTGAAAGAGGCCAGGAAACCAGTTAGATACACTTATCACATGGGATGGGAAAGACTGGGCTAGAAGTCATGTGGTAGTGGTAAAGATGGAGACGAGGAGACAGAACTAAAAGATGTTTGGGAGATAGAATTGACAGAAATTGTAGGGAAACAGATGTGGGGTGGGATGGGGTACAGGATGAGTTCCCTATGTTTGATCTCTTGACTAGATGGTGGTGGCACTACCCTAGACAGGGAGTATAGGAGGGACATCAGTACTGGGGTAAGATAAGTCTTGTTGGACGTGTTGAAGTGGAGATACCTACAAAGTATCTAGGTGGACAGTCTAGTGGGCAGCTTAAAGGATAATTAAACACACAAGACAGATCTGTACTGGGAAGAGCTATTTAGGAATTGCCACTTTATAGAAGACATTTGAAGGCAAGGAAACCAACAATTCCAGAATAAATAGCTAGAAGTTTATCACCTGTGATGGGTTAGTTAAATGTTACAACCAACATCCTTTCAGTATCAAGTCCTTTGACAACTTAGAGATGGCATGATTTCTAGCATCTCTGGGTACCACTTTGTCTTTATTTTCCTCTACATCTTCCCCAAACCATGTCTTTACCCTTGGCCTAGCTGCACATGACAAGGGAGAAGATAAATGGTGTGATTCAGGGCAAGCTGTGTAAACTCCCATTGTCAGCTTCTTCACCTATAAAAAGGGGATCTGCTACATGGAGATGATTTCATCTACTAATCAAGTGAAGAAACTGAACATGGAAGACATCAACCTGATGCTCTTCCCTTACCAGACACTTAGCTTCATTGGTACAGGACACTGCTCACTGCAACTGCTCAGCACTGTCTCCCCTGCATGAATCTTTATCTGCCTGTGCTGGTTCATCTTTTACCTAAGACGTAGAATGGTGGCAAAACACATGTACTTGTAAGCTGCCTAAACCACTGTGATAAGAGCCCTTGGTAACAATTTACCTTCGTTCTCCATGGGTCTTACTCTAAGTATATACAGATGTATGACTTTTCTGCTAAATAGTCATCCTGGCCAAGAACGGGATCGCCCCTCCACAGGAATGCATAGGTGATGACATTTCTTTCACCATCTTGGCATCTAAACATGACATTTGATCTGGTAACAATGCATTGAGCTCCTGGTGGTTTATGGCACAGCTCTAGGCAGAATGGGCTGTGAACGCCTACACTGTTTCACTCCATCCACTCTTGTTACATGTGTGTCAGAGAGAGATCATAGCCACTTGATGTTGAACAGGCACCAAAAAACAACCACTGTCAAAATACTGCCTGTGGCATGTATACAAACATACAGGGCTATGCCAGGAGTCACATGGTTTCAAAACATCTGCCAGATCATTCCAGCCCGCTTCCCTCACATGAGCAAGCCATCATTTTCTTACTCGCTCAAGTTCAAGTCCATGGAATTGACACCTTTTTCTCCACTCATCCTCTGTATGCAGGGAGTTATTTATCAATAATAGCACTAGTAGTCATTCCTATTTAGTGTAGTATGTCAGGCAAACCCTGTGCTAAGTGTTTGTAAGTACCTTATCAAATTTAGTTACAACTTTCTGAGGTAGGACTATTTTTATCCCATCTTGCAGCTGTAGAAATGTGGAGCAGAGAAAGAGGAGCCCAAATCACAAAGCTAAAAAATAGCAGAACTGGAATTTGGGTGCAATTTCTCTGTCACTAAATGGCACTATATTCCCTCCTGTGGTGCATTAATAATCCTATCTTTTATTTGTGAGGCATTCTGAAGTTCACAAAGCATTCTCACAAGGCATTATCATGTGATCCTCCAAACGGAGCAGAGAGCTAGGCAGAACATGTCTTATCCCCATTTTCACAGAAGTGACTAAGACTCAGAGTTACCCTGACTTGCTCACGGCCACTTGTGTCTGAGCCTTGGACTCAGATCTTTGGTCTCTTTTCATGATTCCCATAAATACCATGCTCTTCATCAGAGCAGATGTTTCTTCTTTGGAATGACCAATGTATGAAATTTACTAGAAGGCCAGTTTTGGCTTTCTACAAAGACATTTCTCATAATCAGAGTTTTCCTAAAGCATAACAGGAGGGAATGTGTTCTCCGTCCCTTTCTGTTTTCATTCAAACACTGGGCTGTCCCTGGACTAGGAAGCCATAACGATGCCCAAGCCCCAGGAGAGGGGAGGAGGCAGCAGGTGGAGTAGGTGAGCCATCTACTCCTCAGATCCTGTGACTGTGTTCTGGGAACCACTCTATCTTCCTCATTTGGGTTGCAGTAGCTCTATTCCCTCCCTCCTGGCTCACACCATCTCCTCGCCGACTTCCTGGACTGTCCCTTCTAACCCATCCAGTCTCCTTTGATCAGGGTTATCTTCCAACACAGTTTTTCCCATTGTTAATTCTCTTCCTAAATCTTCATGGCCCACTTTGGCCAACCACAGCTATTTGACAACTATCTGATATTTCTTGGTTTCTCTACATCCTCTATACCAACTCCTTTTTCATTTCCCTTACACTCAGTCAACCCAATCATTAACTTGAGTCACACAGACATCATACCTATTTCCTCTGCTTTCTTTGTTCCCCTCTCCTGAAATATTCTCCACTATCCCCCTTGTCCACCTAGCCATATTCCCAGTTGTTTTTTTCTCTTTAGGCCTAAGTCAATCTTATTACAGTACAACAACAAAACACACAATGTTAATGAATTTATTACCCAACACACAAAAGTATAGGAATAATTATCTAGTCATGCAGTGAGGCAATGGGGACACAAAAGACAGCCCTGCCCTCAGGGAAAGGTACAATCAGCTGTCCTGTGCAATCATTACATTTTCAACACTGGTTCTACATTGGCTTATGTTCTTTGTATTTTACGTGAGCTGATTCTGTCTCATAAAAGGTAGCCATCTCCAACACAGCCGCTCAAAGTGGCCAGCAAGCAATTGTTACAGCTTGCATGAGTCAGGTGTCTAGGATTGCATAACATCCGCTCATCCCCATATTCACACACACACATACACATATGCACATGCAACCCACCAATTATTTGAATTTCCAGCTTAGTGGAAGGGGCACCTAGCATTTAAAGTTATTGAGGCCTGGGATAATCCCATCTTTCTGGGAAAAGGAGTGCTGCAAAACCTGGGTTCAAGAACTAAAATTTGGAGTCTGAACTCTTTGGTTTAAGTCCCAGCTATGCTACAAACTGGGCGACTTTAATAGGTCACTTAATAGCCCACTGCCTCAACTTTGTCAACAGAAAAATGAAGATGATAGGGAACAGCTGTACCCATCACCAAACTTTCCCCCATGGGGTTATTATTGTAAAGGTTAAGTGAACTCATACAAACACAGGATCAGCACAATTCTTAGCATATGGTCATCACTAAAAAAGTGTTAGCTATTCTTACTATCACTAGCATGGTGACCTTATGGGACTTAAATTTCTAGAGTGTTAGTGTCCTCATCTTTCAGATGAGAGCAGTGCTCGTCTCCATAACGGGCTCCGAGCACTGACTGTGACACCATGGAGAAAGCACCCAGCTCTCCCAGAAGAGGTTCCTCATCTTTGACCCAAGGCCTGGACTTCTAATGCCACATGATATGACATCTTCCTCCAGCCTCTGCTCCTCATAGCAGTTTCACATGTCAATCACTCCTGCTACGGTACTTAAGTGCTTGCTTTTGTCCCATAGAAAATATTGGCCTCTTACAAATTCAGCTTTAGAAAATTACAACCCAAATTACACCAGATGGTTGCATAAGCAAAAGACCGGTCAAGTTCCCCAAATCCGCAGGCGGCTTCTCCACAGCCAGCCCCTGCCTGTGTTAGCCAGCTATGAACCGCAGAAAGAAACTGGCCCTCCCTGGGAGGGTTGGGGCCCCCAGCACATCACAGCATGTAAAATGTGGATAAGATGAATATCAAGAGCAGCCTTGAAAGCAAAGAGGAGTCAAAGCAGGTCAGACAGCTGCCGGAGGGAACTTAGGAGGGAGGAGAGCCTGACTCACCAGCTCTGCCTGTGGGGATCATGCAACAGAATTTCCAGGAAGCGCAGGCTTCCCAGTCCTGGACATTAGGCCCCACCTCGCAGCCTAGTAGGTGCAGCTCTAAGCCATGGGCTGGGCTCTGAGAGCCAGGGCTCCTAAAATGGGGTTGAGACTGGTTGCCTGCTCTCTAGAAATTACACTGAGAAGCCCTCCACGACCTAGGACAACAATTTAACTAGTGCAGGAAGGCACGGAGGCCCCCTCGGGAGACATCCAGGGTCTTCTATGGAAAATGAAGTCAAGCCCAAAGGGGGAACTTCGAACTCAAATACTGACTTGCCTACCTTCCAGCCACGGTTGTGCTTCTCCCAGAAGAAGGGAGCTGTTCTTGAGGCTCCCGTAGACTTTCTAGAGCCTTGCCTTGAGTGAATGCAGAGGTGTCCTGCAGGGCTCAATATGACTTCTCTGTAGAACGAGGCTGGGAAATTCTCAGCTCCATTAGGGGGCAGCATGCAGATGCAGCAAGTTCACTGGGGAATCGCTGGCACAGAGGATGGAGGGATGCTTGAAGGGCATCTAAAGGAGAAAGCAATGCATTAAGGTACAAGGTAAGACAAGAGCACACAGAGTCACACTGTTCTGGAATGTTTTGATGGAGCCAGAATCCTCTCATGAGACATTCCTTGGGTTTATACCAAGGTCAGACAAATTAATTCATAACAGCTGATTAAAGACCAGTTTAAGTCACAATTTTATATTATTCCTAAGAGGTGTCTCCATAAGGCCACAAGAGAAATAATATTGGGCAATAAAGGAATAGCTGACCTGCCTTCCTACCACATATTGCTCTGAGGTGCCATAATTTTATAGCAGGTTAATAATTCACCGTGCTGGGTGAAACGGCAGAGGGTTGCCCCTGTCCTGACTAGGACTGACTACACTTAGGTGCCAATCACACAGGACCTCGCCTGTTCTTAAAAGTTAATATCGCCTGTTTTTAAAAGTTAATAAAATGGTTGATAAAATTGGAGTCCATTCTTCTCAGTGGTCCCTGAACAACTGTGGAGAAGGGAAATTTTTTCCAGATATTTTATTTGTATTTACCATCATTTGTAAATCATTGTAAGAAAGGGCATTACCTGATGATAGGCAGGAAAATAACAGGCAACCTACATCTTTGGGGGCAAAATAAATTTGCAAAGTCACGCAAACAATCAGAGGTCAATTGAGGTTTGCGTATCATAAGTCTTTTCACTCTCTTGTTGCTGTTTATCTGAGGGCCTGCTTGTACACTCTAAAATAGCAACAGCTAACCCCTATTAAGCACCCACTGTGTGCTAGCATCTTACAAAGCACATTCCACGTGTTAACTAATTTAATCCTTCTGACAATTTTATGACATAGCTTTGATAATGTCCATTTTGCCAGATGAGGTGACTGAGGCTCTGAGAGGCTTTATAATTGTGCAAGTTCTCACTGCTAGCACAAGGCAGCCCCAGGATGCCCACCTAGGATATCTAGTTCCAGATACGTGCACTTCACCTGTATCTTGCCTCTATCCTCTCGGTGGGGAGAGGACAGCTCATGGTCATCCAAGCATGGTGCGAATGACAGGAGTCTTTGGGGGCAGGGGGGGGTGGTGGGAGTGGTGTTCTCTCTAGGGTGGTGCCAGGTGAGGTTCTCGTCCCACATTCCATGCTCTGGACAGAGTCTAAAGCTCTGATAGGATGCAAACTGTGTGGAAGGAGGCTGGGAGGCAGGGGAACTGGCTCTTTCTGACATACTAGGACTCCAAGGCCTCTTGCCTCACAAGACTACCACCCTCCCCAATGCGGAACACACACACGTTTATTTCCGTCTTTGTATGTGCTGCACCCTCACTGAGAGAGAGGAAACTGTGCAATGTGCCCCAACACCCACCAGGTAAGGAGGCAAAGTCCCTCCCAGGCACTCACCTGAAGGAGAAGCAGTTAGTCCAAGTGCTGTGCCTACTCCACAGTGAGGCCAAAACCCCACCTTCTAAACCTTCCCAGTGAAACTCTGTGGGGAAGAAGCCTTGTGCGTCCCCTCTTACACGGACTCGCCGAATGCCGACACACCTTCCCTCGGCAGCCGGAGAAGGGCACCGCCGTGGCTCTGAAATACTCCTTAGCGGCCTGCAGAAAAGCCGCCTTTGCCCCGTGCTGGGAGGCTGGCTCCCGGGGGCTGCCAATTTTATATAAAGACTGACTTTTGCATGGGCTGCATTTTGCAGCTGAATTGTGCTCTCAAGCCTCCACCGTCATTAATTTCAGGTGCCTCGTTGCCACCAACATAGGCAGCCGATACAGTCTTCAAGCCCTCTCGAGGGTAGAAAAAGCACAGTTTGGAATCTAGTCGGACCAAGGTTCAAAGGATGTTCAGGAAGTTACCATTTTTTTATGCTTAAATGCCTTATTTGGCCACATGGAGCCGAAGCCCCTATCCCACCTGATAACTGGAGGATTAGCGAGATGACATATTCAAAGCACCTGATAATTACAACCACCATTCTGCCATCCGCCGCGCTTAGGTCTGTTTCCCCATGCGATCCCAGCCACATTCTCTGAGAATGAGGGTATTACCCACAATACACAGGAGAGGCGCACCGGGGAGCTGTGTGATGTGATTAATGCCAAACAGCTGGAGAAGGAAGCCAAGATCAAACCCAGGTGGGGATGACTCCAAAATGTGTGCATTTACACAGCACGGGGATTCCTACTTTGCCGACATTCGGCAGGCAAGCTTCGGTCCCTTCCCCACTTCCACACTTGGGCTTTTTAAAAAGCAGTCTGGTCATTTCCAATACAACCTATGGCATCCTGACGAATCAAACGCTCCCCCAGTCACTAGGGACTCTGGGTGCCCTGCCCGGGGCAGACCTGTCTTAGAAGGCAGTCTCCACTGCTCATGGTTAACGGTGATCCAATAGAAGGCTAAGTTGTCAGTTACCAGCTACAGGGCAGATGGAGCCATAGACCTTGAAATGCAACTTCTTTCTCTTCCCAGGAGCATCTGTTTTCTCCTAATTAGTGGGTAGGCGGGGATGTTTTCGCACCAGCAGGCAAGGCTCCAGGAAAGACAAAGGGAGTGTGGGAGAGGAAAGGTAAAGTCAGCACTTTCAGTGTGTGGATGCAGAGGAAGAGGAGGAGGTAGTTGAAGGATGTTCTCTCCCGTGGGACACTGGAGAGGCGGGGATGTGGGGAGTAGGGGGGAGGGACAGTAACGCATTCGTACTTTGAAGCATTTAAGAGCAAATTATAAAAGCAATTCGGGAGGCTCTTTAGGTCAGCAGAGAAATGAAAGTGGATAATAAGTTTCATCCTCATGGCCTGTGTTTCAGGACTTACACCATCACAGGAAACATTTTGATCATTTAAGATCCTTGGGAAGAACTTTGGGCTGGAACACATCCACATTCAAGGACCCTTGCTTAGATCAAAAGTGCCAGGATCACGGCTCAATGGGCCATAATCCCGACAGTTTCACCTGCATCGGCATGGCCTCCGTAGCGAAAGGAAATGATACGGCCTTTAGTGCTGGAGAGAGCTGTGCTCACGCATGGGTTTACACGGAAACTCAAGCCAACAACCTATCCTTTCAAGTTGTTCACTTTCCCAGTAAGTGTCTCCCAAGTGTATCCTGCCTCAGGTTATCAGTGATGTTTTTCAAACGGCAAACAAGTTATTCATTCAATTATGCTCACTTCCTCCTGTGGCCAGGTACTGAACCCCACATATGCCGTTACTGTGGATGCACTAGTACAATTTCCCCCGTGAGAGTGGTCCCTGTGCAGCCACAAACAGTGGGAACACTGGGGGATGCAATCCTGCTCCTGAGAAGCAGAGGGACTGAGTGCACTAGAGAACCTGTAGAAGTGTGCGGCTCATCACCTAACAGCAAACACAGCCCACTAAGTAGAGACTGGCAAGAGCTCTCACACACCTCAGAAAATGCCTTTCTACCTACCATTCCCTGCTTACAGGGTGTTCGTCATTTCCTCACTCACAGATTCAATAGTTGTCTTTGTAAATTAATTTTAATTTTTATTTAAACTTTATTTAAACTTAATTTTTATTTAACTATTAATTTTAATAGTTGTCTTTGTAAATTCATTTTGTTTAATTGCAGAGAATCACACTCGGGCCTTGTGTCCCCTCTGGTGTCTGATCTTGGAGCCCGCTGTTCAGCACCTTTTTGATTTCAGCATCCTTAAGCTAAGACTTAGATGACTCATCACTAACAGAGAGGCAATGCGAGATTCTCTTGAGGACTAGATATATGGGAGCCCATCCATCTCTACTAGATTTTCATATAAATTGGGGAACCAGAAAGAGGTGACTATAATTCTGGTAATAGGTTATTTGTGAAGATCCAGTTTATTTTGTTTTCAGACAGCACTTAAGCAGAAAAATCCCTGTGTAAAGCTCCAATTAATTATTATATTCATTTTTTAAAAATTGGGGGTTTCTCTTAGAAGCTTCTAATCTAGTAGACAGAAGAAGCATCTGGTAAAATCTCACTTTGATAAATATAATTGCCTTTTAATCAATGGCAATTTTGCCAGGCAAGCCATTTTTTTATCAGACAAAACACATATTTGGAGGGCATATTCAATCACTGAATCTGCTTTGTGCAATAAGCCTGCTCCAAGTTCATCTGTTTTCACAATGAATTCCCTTTGATACCCTTACCTCACCAAGTGGCTTAGACAAGACGTGCTCAGTGCTGTCTTTGTATAACTAGCCACGCTGCTTGGAGCACCAAGGCAGAAGTGAATCCGTACCAGGTCACAGCCTAACTCTGTCACTTGCCTAGTTGAATGAATTCAAGTATCTAAGCCTCAGTTTCTCATTTGTAAAAGGGGCTGCTGTTTAAGTTAAACATCACATAGAACAGCATTTGTAACATGGTAGGTGTCAGTGTGATTGCTACATCACCATTGTATTCAGGTGTATTTTTTTAAAATATGCTTATGATTTTATGGAGAAAGGGAGAAGGAGCAAGAAATAGAATTATCAATAATGAGAGAGAATCACTGATTGGCTGCCTCCTGCATGCCCCCTATTGGGGATGGAGCCCAAAACGGACGCATGTGATGGGAAATCAAATGGTGACCTCCTGGTTCATAGGTAGATGCTCAATCTCTGACCCACGCAGGGTAGGCCAGGTGTATTGGCCTGCGGACTGAAGGGTCCCGGGTTCAATTCTGGTCAAGGGCATGTACCTTCGTTGCGGGCACGTCCCCAGTATGGTCCGTGCAGAAGGTAACTGATCGATGACTCTATCTCATTGATGGTTCTAACTCTCTATCTCTCTCCCTTCCTCTCTGTAAAAAATCAATAAAATATATTTTTTTAAAGATGTTGGCCATCAATTGATGCCTCCTTTTTGAGTCTTGCTATAAAGCTTCATGTTTGACCAGCCAGCGTGGCTTGATGGTTGAATGTCAACCTACATTCAGAGCACATGCCTGGGGTTGTGGGCTCATTTCCCAGTAGGGCACTAGTGGAAGACAGACAATCAATGATTTCTTTCTCTCTTTCTCTCTTTCTCTCTCTCTCTCTCTCTCTCTCTCTCTCTCTCTCTCTCTCTCCTTCACTCCCTTCCACCTTCCCTCCCTTGTCCTTCCTCTCTCTCTCTAAAAAATACCCAGATATCAAATATCTCCTCAAATGTTCCTCCCATCTTCTATTACCAATCACCCTTGCTAAAAACAATGTTTTAGATTCACATCATAATATACTAACCTGAGTGCTTATTAATGTATTTAGTCTATATATTTATAAACTCTACAACAAATTTGAATCTAATAAATATTATGAGGTACAAAAGAAAGAACAGCATTCTGAAGATAAATGAAGCCCTTCTGGGTAGGTGAGCCCTTTATTATGTTATTCTCCACTTTGTTTCGTAGCTGTGTATGATATAATAAATGCTTGACTAATCTGGGTGATTTCATAAATTTTACTTGTAATTTAGACTTCTTAACACAAACACATGCTGTAATGTTCTCAGGAAGTGGATCAAGCAGAGCACACCACTAAATTTATTAAATTACAATTATTAATTTTTATTTTTAATAAATCTTTATTCAGATTACAACTGTTCCTCTTTTTCCCCCCATAGCTCCCCTCCACCCAATTCCCCCACCACCCCATGCTCTTACCCCTACCACTGTCCTCATCCATAGGTGTAAGATTTTTGTCCAGTCTCTTCCCATACCCCTAACACTCCCTTCCCACTGAGAATTGTCAATCCACTTCCTTTCTATGCCCCTGATTCTATTATATTCACCAGTTTATTCTGTTCATCAGATTTTTTATTCACTTGATTTTTAGATTCACTTGTTGATAGATATGTATTTGTTGTTCATAATTTTTATCTTTACCTTTTTCTTCTTCCACTTCTTAGAGAATACCTTTCAGCATTTCATATAATCCTGGTTTGGTAGTGATGAACTCCTTCAGCTTTTTCTTATCTGTGAAGCTCTTTATCTGCCCTTCAATTCTGAATGATAGCTTTGCTGGGTAGAGTAATCTTGGTTGTAGGTTCTTCCTACTCATCACTTTGAATATTTCTTGCAGGCATAGTTTCTGTTGAGAAATCAGCTGATAATCATATGGGTGCTTCCTTGTAGGTAACTAAATGTTTTTCTCTTGCTGCTTTTAATATTCTCTCTTTGACTTTTGTTCTTGGCATTTTAATTATGATGGTCTTGATGTGGTCCTATTTGGATTCCTTTTGTTTGGGGTTCTGTATGCTTCCTGGACTTGTAAGTCTATTTCTCTCACCAGATTGGGGAAATTTTTGGTCATTATTTCTTCAAATAGGTTTTTAGTATCTTGCTTTCTCTCTTCTTCTGGCACCCCCATAATTCAGATGTTGGTACACTTGAAGTTGTCCCAGAGGCTCCTTACACTATCTTCATATTTTTGGATTATTTTTATTTTTGCTTTTCTGGTTGGGTGTTTTTTGCTTCTTTGTATTTCAAATCTTTGACTTGATTCTTGTGATCCTCTAGTCTGCTGTTGGATCTCTATATATTATTTTTTATTTCAGTGTATGCTTAATTTCTAGTTGGTTCTTTTTCATATCCTTGAGGGTCTCACTAAATTTATTGGCCTTTTCTAGAAAATTCTTGAAAAACCTTATAACTGTGATTTTGAACACTATATCCAGTAGTTTGCTTTCCTCATTTTCTTTCATTTGTGATTTATCTATCTCTGCATTTTGGCTTTATGTGATAGGTGTCCTATAGGGCCCAGTGGCTCAGTCTCCCCAGTTACCTTCAGTGGGCATTCTTGGTGCACCCCTTTGTGGGCTGTGTGCACAGTCTTATAGTTAAGCCTCGATTGTTATTGATATTACTGGGAGGAATTGGCCTACAGGCCAATTGGCTGTGAGGAGCACCTAAGCCTATGGGAGAACTTCTGTGCTGGAGACACCCTTATGAAGCAATACTTGCTTCAGTGGGGCTCTGGTGCTCACTGAGCCTACCCCCTGAGTGTGTCCCCTATGGATATGAGTTGTAATCTGGATGGTCCCACTCTGACCCCTGGATACACTGGCTGTTGGATCTCCAAGGAGGTGCTACTTTAGCCTCTGCCTGAGGCCACCCATCAGGAGCTATGGAGAGATCTGCAGATTCCTCTTCTTTGTTTGGGTTTTGGAGGTGCCTAGATGAGGCCCAGCTGTTAAACAATGCAAGCTGCTGTGGGGCTTTGGGCCTTCTTTTGGATGTTTTGGGTCTCAGTGACTCAGCTGCAGTTTGTTAGGTAAGTTTAGAATTCAAAGGACCAAGCCATTCATATGCAAAAGCCTCTGCACTCAGTTTGGATAGGGCGGAGTCTCAGGGCAGAGCAAATAGCAATGGCTTCCCATCATTCCTGCCTAAGGCCCCCCGTCCCCCCTCCCCCAGGTCTCAGTGACCAACAATCACTGCAAGCCCCTCTGAGAGAAAGCCACCCTTGAGTTTCACCCATTGCCAGACAGTCCAGTTTCTCCCTGTATGAGTCTGGGTCCCCAGAGTCTTGTCTGGAACTGGAGTTCAGAGCAGTTAGGAGCTTTTGTCTCCCTCCCACTTGAAAAAGACAGCCGAGTACTCAGTTGGCAGCCTTCTCCGTGCACATGCCTCTGTGCCTCTGCAATCCTGCAGCTCCTCTGAGTCTCATCGTGTTTTTCTAGTTTAGAATGTCCACTCAGCCAGCCTTCCTGTGGTTCTGGATGATGTCCATTTTGTTTTTTAGTTGTAGTTTTGAAGTTGTGCGAAACAGCAGTCCAGGTGTTTACCTACACCACCATCTTGGTTCCTCCCAATTATTAATTTTTAAGTTGTGTCTTCAACTGTTGAGATAGCATTGCTCATGAGACACTACTTCAATGTTTTTTGAACTATTATAGGATGGCATGAGACAGGAATTAAAAGGGGAATAAAACACTTTCAATCACAGGAGAAAGATAATTTAGACATAATAATAATAATGGATGAAGATACCAGAAGGGAGAGCTTATACGAAGAGATGGAGAACAAAATATTGGACCCTGATGTCTGTGCTAAAAGTGACTTTTAAAAAATTTTGTGTATCACTTCTGTCATAAACATTGAGCTTCATTGTGCAACAAAGACAGATGAAAAGAATTTGCTGCTCCAACAACCAAAAAAAAAAAAGGCAACTTCACCATGTCCTTGGAATCTGACTTTTTTTGTGCAGTAGGATACTTGTGCCTGCAAAGGCTGGGGGCAGTTGTTTATATAACTAATTGGACTTCCACATAAATATGAAAATTAAAACAGGTCCCTTTATTCTCATCCATTATAAAGCCAGAGTTTGCTCTAAAGTTAAGAGGCGTGCAGACTTGAGAGGTGTGGTTAAGCTGTCCTACACTGACTTGCTTACATAAGCTTCAAGGTTATGAGGTTGTCTCCATTTTGTTTCCAAATGGTAGGAGGGGAAAACATGTTCCTCATTTATCCAAGAAGAAGAGTGCTTGTGAAGGTTTTAGGTTGAGGATAACTTTTATAGGTCAGAGGATAATGGGAGATGTAGAGAAAATATGAAGACAGAGATCCTGGTGGAGAAACATCCTGAGGAAAGATTATGAGCACTAGATTGAGAGTTGCCAACAAATGAACAGTCAAGGAGAAGATAGGAAGGAACTTTGACACTGAGACAAAGGATGCTGGAAAAATTCAGTATCTTATCAACAAATTAGATAGTGAAATCAACCTTCTGAGAAAGAATGGGTGGAACCTGAGTGTTGAAAAGGTTTGACCTAACTACAGTGAGAATGCAAGAGGGAGATACAAAGATGAATGAAAGGATGATTAAGAAGGGTAAGCTTAACATAGTGGAGCATAAGAAGGTTGTGTTTGGAGACGGGTATTTGAAATCTCAGAGTTGGGGCAATTCCAAGTGGAATTGATTATATCTCAGATGATTACTAGTATATCTATGTGAGTGCCAACAGAGGCCATGATAGTTGAGCAGATCCGGGAAACATGAGGTCAAGATATCAGTGCCACATTCTGGCTTATGGAAGCTAAGGAAGAGACGAACAAAAGACATAGGAGAATTGAAAATTTCCACAGTAATATCTGAATAACCCTTGCTTGACCTAACCATGACTCATCTATAACTACAGAGAAGGCTTTGGGTGTAAATATGACATAATTCTCAGAACCATCTAAGCAGCACTTGCTTTAGCAGAGCAAGATATATTTACTTTAAAATCCCATCCTAGCATTGGATCTAATACACTGTGAAGATTAAGGTGGATGGGTGGCAAGATTTAGGGCAACCAAACCAACATGTCTGTTTTTATAGGCACCAATGTCAAGGCAAAATAATAGTCTTTGTCTCTAGGTCTAGCAGAGTCCAATGTATGCCCTTGCTCTTCTGTTTTAGACTTTAATCTAGAATGTCCAAGGAAGGTGAAGTCTCTTAGTCAGCATTTGGATTATAAGTATCACCTCAAACATCATTCTTTTTAAAAAAAATTTTTTTATTGATTTCAGAAAGAGGAAGAGAGAGGAAGAGGGAGAGGGAAGCATTGATGATGAGAGAAAATCACTGATCAGCTGCCTCCTGTATGCCCCCTACTGGGAAACAAGCTCAAAACCCGGGTATGTATCCTTGACTGAAACTGAACCCTGGGACCCTTGAGCCTGCAGGCTGATGCTCTATCCATTGAGCCTAACCAGCTAGGGAACAAATCATTCTTATGAAACATCTTTGAGAACCCAAAAACAGGGTCTTTTTAATTTGTAAATCTCTAATTTTTACCTAGTATTTGGTACATAAATGTTCAGAAAATATACATGGAAAGAGTAGATGAATTAACAAGCTATGATCTATATTTCTCTAGAAATCACTTTCTTTGGGTTTAGAAGCCTCTGTGACCCTCCCTCATACCTGTTCCACTCAGCACATATATTTTGAAAGATACATAGCTATCATTCGACACAAATTATTAGCACTCGCAATGTAGACAAGATCTACTTGCTCCTACCAGATCTGCCCCAGATCCTCTGCTCTTTATCTTGCTGGAGCCTAGACTGATAATAACACTATTCAATTTGTTGTGCTTCCTGACAAAAGTAGAAGAGGTTGTACAAGGGCAATAATTAAGAGGTGGAATGTGATGCCTATATTGAATGAGAGTCCCAACTTGAAATCAAACAATCCTACTAGACAGAAGTCCCAGCTCTTTTTCTACTTTGAGACTGTTGATTACCAGCTGGTCTGTTCTGACATTTTTGTGTGAATTGGGGAAAGGCATCCCCTATAGAGAAAGAGGCAGCCAACACATTTTCATGGCTCGGTGCAATCAATATGGGATGCATTTCCAAGTCCACGTGACCATTATTTGGGCAGGTACCTTGTGCAGTGAACAACTTGCCTATTTGAATGTTTTGCCCCCAATGGTGACTCACTCTGAAGCTCACTCATTTTTGTAGTTTAGTGCCAGCAAGTGGACAATTTATGGGTATAAGATTTACCTTACCCAACTGTACTCAATCAGTAAAATTACGGGGAAAGGCAGAGAAGTAGACCTCCCTCCATTCTTCACCAGTCATCTATGTTTCCAGGGGCCCCCCCCCCAATTCATTTAAAATAAATCAGGCAGCAAATCTTGGCATTCCAGTAACGCCACTTGATTAAACAATAGGTATGTGGTACATATGCACAATAGAATACTACTCAGCCATCTGCAACAACATGGATGGACCTTGAGAACAATATGCTAAGTGAAATAAGTCAGTCAGAAAAAGCTAAGAATCATATGATTTCACTGATATGTGGGATATAAAACTGAAACTTATAAACACAAACAGCAGTGAAGTAGTTGTCATAGGGAAGGGGGTAGGGGAAAAAGGGGACCCTACTATAAGGTAGCAGGAGAAGATTTGACTTTGAGTGGTGGTCACATGGTGCAATATACAGCTCTTGTAACATAGAAACACACACACATGAAACCTATATGTTTATGTTGATCAATGACACTCTAATCAATTTAATAAATGCAAATTTTAATAATAAATAAACCATTGGTGAATCCTCCAACCTCACTGCTCTGGCTGTTCTCAGATTGACAATGTTCAGACATGCTTACAGGACTATGAAAGTTGGGGTGGGAGGCAAGTGAAGGTTGGGACTCTGCTGAAATCTGAATCTAAAGTTTCTGAGCACGATCACTTTCTAAACCATACAAAGTGGCTCTTTGGATCAGACTAAAAGAATTTCAGTTTTTCCCCCAGTCAATTTATTGTAAGACAATGGGAGCAGAGGATGAGCGTAGTGTGAGTAGAGGGTTGAATTCAATGAGCCACAGACCCATGTCTGGATTATCACCTTCAATGAGGGTTCACCTCTCTCTGCTACCCTTGCTGTGGGGATAATTTCTTAAATGTTTATAAGAAGTTGGTGAGGCTGGATTTGCTTCTGTGGAAAGGCCATGCTGTGTTTTCCCTTGGGAAAGATAAGCTTTCCAATTAAATGAAGAATTCTCTGGCTATCTCTTCACTGTTACTCTTTCAGGGTGAGATGCAGCTGACATCTGTCCAATGTCAGCCAAGCTTCAACTCCCTTTCTTGACAAGTAATCACAATCCTCCCCAGAGTGATGAGACAGGATCTCGGTGGGTCCAGTTTGCTCCTTGACTTGAACCAAAGCTATAACTGAGGGTCTCTGTGGGCCATAAGCCCTCATCCTTAAACAGGGAAGTCAGCAGGAGCTGTCGGAAGCCCCATTGGCTTCTCTCTACTTATAAAAATTTATAACACATTTTGACTAGATTCAAAATTATGTCATTGCCTCATAACTTCTTCAGGTTCCAACTTTCAGGGCCTCTGGGAGAGGAGCAGTTGTTATTATAAGGTCAGGATTTAGCTCTGGCAACTGAAGCCATTCAAGGTCTCTTCTCTCCGGGTTGTCTCCATGGCTCTCAGGCAGCCACAGACAGATCTGGCTGCTCTCAGACTGACAGCCCAGGAAACACTGCCATGTAGAAATGAGGTAAACAACTGCATTTTGTTCCCCCCAGGAGAATACATTGATGAATATGGCCACTGCCAGATCTGTGAAGCCTCGTGTGCCAGGTGCTGGGGGCCGACCCGGGAAAACTGCCTTGACTGCCCCGTCACAAGGTGAGTAGACTCTCAGAATCTCCTATGGTTGACTTTGAGCTCATGGATTGCAAGATTGAGAGAGAATTGTGCTTACCACCTTAGTGGCACATAGGGGGCCTATAGGAGAATCAAACTCCTTTCATGACACAGTAACCTTCTATGGTCTGACCTCTGTAGCCTCTCCTCCCCATGATGCCCAGTAACCACTACAAAAATCAGTCCTGTCCCCCTGGACAGTAGAGGGGTTCTTCTCATCAATGAAGAAGGTGGTAACTAATGCCTGGAATCTCATCCCTTTCTGCACACCCACCCCTCAACCATCATCCCCATTGCTGAGTAAATATCTACTCATATTTCTAGGTTCATATTACCACTTCAAGGTTAAAATGTTCTATGAAGGCATTTTTTAAATATATTTTTTATTTATTTCAGAGAGGAAGGGAAAGTGTGAGAGAGAAAGAGATAAAAATGGTGAGATAAAAATATCTCAATGGTGAGAAACATTGATCAGCTGCCTCCTGCATGCCTCATACCAGGGATCGAGTCCGCAATCTAAGCATATACCCTGACCAGGAATCAAACTGTGACTTCCTGATTTAAAGGTCAATGCTCAACCACTGAACCACACTGGCTAGGCTATGAAGGCATTTTTTACCTCTTGCCAGTAGAATTAACTTCTTCCTCTTTATGTTCTCCTTTGTTCTATCTAAATTTCCGTAAAAGCAACTGTGACATTTTAAACATTCATTTGTCAGACTGCACACCTCTTGGAATACTCATCTTTGTATCTCTATTTTCTATCACAGTGTTAAAATGGTAGGCACTCAATAAATGTCTGATAGCTGAGTGGATGAGGAAATAGCAAGCATCTGAATGGGATAAGCATCTCTGCTAATACACTGAAAATTTCTACTAATGAAGGTAGTTGGGATCTTGTATTTTTAGTCAATGCTCTTCCGATTCTAGCACTTAGCAATAGTTGATTGGGTGTTTGAATGGCCTCATCACTGCTCTGCTTAATGCATAGGAAGCAGAGTTTCTCCCAAGACTAGGATGATGAGGCTGCTTCAGTGGCAGGTGAATCTCTAAGATGGATGTCCCATCTGCCTTACACAACAACGATTACATCTAATTCTTTCTCAGGACTGCAAAATCCTGAGCAGGAATTGTGGTGTATTTGTCTCTTTATTCCCCCATAGTGATCAACATATAGTAATAATTCAATAAATGTAGACTTTATTGAACGCTATAAAGTTTGTAATCAATAGCATGGGCTTGGCTTTCCAAATAGCTCCCTCAAAAAGAGAAGGAAAAGAGGGAAGGAGGGAGGGACAGAAGAAGGGAGGGAAGGAGGAGGGCTAGACTGAGGGAGGGAGACACAAAAGAAACCTTAAAAATTCTCAATGCTAACTATGGTAACCTTTTCCAATATTGAGATATCTATGCCTCTAAATATTGAATTTGTCAACTACTTGCAAATATGTCCAAGAAAGGGCACTGTATCATGGCAATGAACCAACCGACTTCTTTTCTTATCTGCATTTTCCTGGAAGTGGGTTTGAGAAGATGAGAAGAAAGAAACTACATTGAAAGATGATGTGGACTTACTTGTTCTTGAAAGGGCAGCACAGTATTTTCCAAAGTATTTCTTTAAGTAGAATCAAATCCATTCAAGAGAGCCTTGAGCAAGCAATTGGTTCATGCCCAGCTCTGAGTTAGCGCTCTCGCGCTCTCTCTCTCTCTCTCTCTCTCTCTCTCTCTCTCTCTCTCTTTCTCTCTCATGAATTCTTATAGGTGACTCAAAGTTAAGGGATGGTGAAGCACACAGACAAGCAATAGTGGGGCAGCTTTAACACCGTAGGCCTGAAGCCAAAGCTGCAACCATGGAAGAAGGGATGCCTTATAGAAACTGGAGCTAGAGGGGACACAGTCACTCCAGAACTACGGGAGGAGGAAGCAGAGTTGTGGCTCTCGCTGGAATAAATATCCCAATCTCTCCTCTCACCCTCCGGTGTTTCCCTTTGCCTGGAATTAACTGGATGCCAATGAGAAACATCCTTTGCAGATGAGAGAAGCGAGCCTGGGGATGCAAACCCAGTGTGCACAACTCCAGCACAGCACTACAGAAAATGCTGGCCAATGGATCTGGGGCAGAGACGTGGGGAGACTCACAGAACAACCAAAATAAGTGGTCTCTTCGAGTTTCTTCCTATTCTTAAGCTTTTGGATCTCCAGTCCTGGTAGAATAAAATTCATCCTTAAAGGATTTTAACTTAGAGGTTTGCTTCAAAGTAATACGGGGGTGGGGGACAGTGTAAATTAGTGGGGCTTGAGATGAAATAAGATTGGCTAAGTGTTGATAATTGTTAAAGCTGAGTGAAGGATACAATGGAGGAGGGGTGTATTGTGATGTTTATTTTACATATGTTTAAATTTTTCCATAATAAAGATTTAAAGAATAATTAAACTCTGAAGTTGTTTTACAGGAAATCAACATCTTAAAAGCCCTCTCTTCATCTTCTAGCTTTTCCTTTGCATTTCCATCAACCCTTGGGTTTAGATCCTTAAAGACTATTGAAAACTTGGGAGTACTTTTGCCTCTTTTATTTAACACAGATAGCTCTGAAATGCCCTGATCCTCATGGCCCAAGCTAATCTCCCAAACCAGCCCCGAAATAAGAGTTAAGGAACTAATTAAAAGCATTTAAAAGTTACCTCTGGCCCAGCCTGGTGTGGCTCAGCAGTTGAGCGTTGACCCAGGAACCAAGAGATTACCAGTTTGATTCCTGGTCAGGGCATATCCCTGGGTTGTCAGCTGGATCCCCAATGTAGTGCATGCAGGGGGCAGCCAATCAATGATTCTCTCTCATCATTGATGTTTCTATCTCTCTCTCCCTCTCCCTTCCTCTCTGAAATCAATTATATATATATATATATATATATATATATATATATATATATATTACCCCTGTTCTTACCAATCTCAAATGTTTTGTGTGATGTTTCAATAAATTTAAGAAAAGAAGACTTTTTGCCAGATTTCCTTCTGTTAAAACATTAAAACACCCAGAAGTTACATGAAGTGCCTTTCTGATGGCTTTAGTTAGGCCAAAGCAATAATCAGCACAGAGGACCAGCTAACCCTGACTTGCCATTTCTTCTGTTTCAGTTCACATCTCTCTCTCTCTCTCTCTCTCTCTCTCTCTCTCTCTCTCTCTCTCTCACACACACACACACACACACACACACACACACACACACACACACTGGGGCTTCTGGAAAGTTTGGAGCCAATGTTGAGAGCATGCTTCTGCCCAGCTTCATGAGCCTTCTTCCCTTCCATGAGCCCTGATGGACCTAGGATGGTTCACTGCTCATAAAAGGCCAAGAGGGCACATGACTTGGGGAGAGAAGTGCTTCCCCTGTAGCGATGAGCTTGCCTGAGTGTCTCAGAATTCCACAAATGCAATGGCCAGGGACCCCAAAGATGGCTTGAGCTGGTTTTTGAATGTTTTCAGCAGCCCCATGGAGCCCAGGGCAAGGTATCTGTTCTCCACCTGGGAAGATTTGTTAGTGTCGGTGGAAATAGCCACTTGGAGTGGTACTTTGCTTTAAGGTCCTTGGCAAGTTTTCTGGAGGCAGGGGTGGGGGCAGGGGGAATGACGTAACTCTGGGCTGGCACTTAGGCATGACTGTTTTCTCTATAGTCCCATCTTTAGAAGGAAGCATGGTCTTACAACAACTGGGTAGGTCACCTGTGCCTTTTTGAGGGGACAGGGAAGGGAGGTAATTTAAACCACCATTATGTGCTTAGTACTTTCTTAAAATCAAGGACTCAAGTGAGAAAGGCAGCCTGTTACCCACATAAAAAATATTACACCATCTGTCTCACCCCCACCCCAGTGTCTGGGTGATGTTAAATGGTTCCCATCATTGACAGTATTAGTTGCCCTTCTCAAGGGAAATAACTTCTCCCTAAACCAATCTTTCATGCCTTTCTACAAAGGACAAAATGCTGATGAACTTTCCATCCCCTCCTCTTTTAGCAAGAAAATGAACCCTCGCAAATAAACACGCCCCATTCTCCTTTTCCCAGAGCGCCCAGTGGCTTCCTTGTTTAAAAACCTCAGAAGGCTCTTGCTTAGATTTTCTTAAAGGGAGGTTGTTTTTTGGTTTTATTTTGTTTTTTAACTAGCCACATCCAAATTATCCCTTGAAAAAATATTCTAGCTCAGAAAGCAGAGGCAGGGTGGGGCTGGGATATTCCAAGTTGGCTTTAGTGCCATCAGCTAAAAGTCTGGGCTGGGAACACAGTCCTCTCATTATACGCCATGGTGCAGAGGATTTGACATGGGCAACCAGATATGTGTGCGGGTCTGTTTAGCGCTGGACTCCACGCACTGCACTGGGGGCCAAAAGGACCGTTCACACCAGTGGTGCTGGGTAGGGTGACCAAAACCTGGGGTGTTGGGTGTAGGGAGTGGGGAGATGAGTGAGTCAGCCTTCTGTTTTATGCTGTTGGCTTTAATCCTATTCTGTTTCCAAACAGATGCAAAGGACACAGACTTTCAGGGAGTAGGAACAAGATGGAAGGCTGCAAGTAACACACTATTCAGCATGCCTTGCCTTACCCCAATTTCCTCCCAGCCTGGAATTCAAATGCCTATCCCAGTTTAGGGCCAGCTCTACCTATGGAAACAGGGCCAGTGCCACCCCAGGAACAAGTGGCATGAGGCCTACACCTGGTCTTCCATGTGCATCCAGTCTGAGTGGAGAGAGGTGGTGGAGAAGAGAGAAACTGCCTTTTCTTGTAGGCCCTTAGTTCTCCCAGGCTTGGATGCCAGCATTTATGCCCTTGGGAGCATGTATGTACCACATGCTCAGTTAGTCATCCAACTGATACAATGGCTGCTACTCTAGAGACATCTATAAGATACCCATTTGGTATCACCTCTATTAGGAGTCATTTAGCAAACTCCAAAGTAATCCATTCAGACTATCAGTGAGCAGAAGGTGGAGCAGCAATTCTCAAATGTTCTCTAGACCAGAGCATGAATGTTACCCATGGTTACTGGTCGAAAATACAGTTTCTCAGCTCTCTCCCTGGTGGACCTACTGAATTAGAAGCTCTAGGGGTTGAACCGTCCCACCCCCTCCCCAACTCACCTCATCTATTCACATTACCTATCCGAGTTTTGCACTTGGGACACATTTTGAATATAATTTACTTAACCACATACTATTTGGAGATTACTTTGCAAGGGCAAAACAGAAGCAAAACTATTAAAATATTAGCCATGACATATGTGCCAAGGTCTCTGGATTCAAAGTTCCACTTAGCATCTTGTAAATTCAAAGACCATCCTCTAACTGTCTGCTGGGATTGTCTGGGGCCTACAATATGGGTTTAATCTCGGCCGGCACTGGATAGCTTATTTGCAATCCAGATCAGGACGGCATCCCCAGCCAGTTTCCAGCATGGCTGCTGTTGTTGGGTCCAACCCTCAAGCCAAGCAAGGATGGGTACATGATTAATATTCCACACGGTCTAAGATGATCAGTCCCAGGCATCCCCCTTGTTTCTGGAACAATTAAACCAAGTTTGCGCAGGGAAACATGAACACCACATGTTCTAAAATTGAAGGCTATTCCATAAAGTCACCCTTACAGATTCTAAAAGTCTGCTTTCCCTCTAGGGTTTTGGATGGTGGCCGCTGCGTGTTGGACTGTCCCTCAGGAAAATATGCATTGAAGAACCAATGCCATCTATGCCACTACACTTGCCAAGAATGCCAAGGAAAGGAGCCTTCCAACTGCACCTCCTGTGGAGTAGGTGAGGGAGTCTAGTCTGTTTGGTCACTTGTTCTTAGTTGCTTCAAACCTGTTCTCCCAGGGACATCATTCGGTCTGGCTCAGAAGCTTCATCTCTGGGGTGAAGGGGTTGAGGTTAGGCAGCTGTTCATTAGTGAGTATGTACAACCCTGAAGTTGCTGCTTGCTGTCAGGACACAAGTTCACATAATTATAGACTCGCTGCCTCTGAGATGAGAGAGAAGCTATGAGATGTCTTTCCAGAGAAAAAGAAAGGGCATGAGAACATGACATCAGACATGAGAGAGACAGTTAAGCTAAGTTTTATAGAGGTAAAGGTGAAAAGCTAGGAAATTAAGGCAGACACATTCAGTCTTTCAGAGAAATATGGTAACAGAGGTTGTGTCAAATTCTCTTCAGCCAAGAGCTATGTCACTTAGAAGTTGTCAGCGCCCTGTGGGAACAAAGTAACCACTGCAGAACACAAATATGACCTGCCCTGTCCCAGTTTTAATGTCACTGAATTATATTCCACAATGTTAAAGGTCCTCTGACGTTTGACCCCTACTTTGACCTCATATGGGACAGATTCATGAGGTCAAAGTAGGGGTGTCACTTTCATGTGACATCAACTCTTTATCCTGAGTTGATGTCACATGAAAGTGTAGAGAATGTAAAACTGTGGGTCAGAAAGAGTTTGGCTTACCACTGTTCTCCCTCATCTCGTCCTGAGAAATCTGGTCCTCTTAAAAACAGGATCTCTTCTTTTATTCAATTTTTTAATTATTTTATTGAGGTGACATTGGTTAATATGGTCATACTAGAGGCCTGATGCACGAATTCGTGCACAGGTAGAGTCTGGCCTGCCCTATGTGGGGGGTGGGCAATGGGATGTGGGGCCAGCTGGAGGGAAGGGCTTTGGGTGGTGGGCTGGCTGGCCCTGCCCCCTGGTGGAACTCCTGGTCGAGGGGATAATTTGCATATTAGCCTTTTATTATATAGGATAGGTTTCATGTGTGGGTTTCTATGTTACAAGATCTGTATATTGCACTGTGTGCCCACCACTCAAAGTCAAATCTTCTCCTGTAACCATATATTAGGAACCTCTTTACCCCCACCCCACTGGCAACCACCACACTGCTGTCTGTGTTCACGAGTTTCACTTTTACATACACACAATAGAATACTACTCAGCCATGAGAAAGGATGAAATACTGCCATTTGCAACAACATGGATGGACCCTGGCAACATTATGCTAAGTGAAATAAGTCAGTCAGAAAAACATTATGATTTCACTCAAATGGGGAAATAGGGTCATCTCTGAATGAGCCTGGGAAGTTGGCCTTTGCTAGGCTTTCATAATGTGCCTGAGAAGAACATAACTTGAAAGGTTAACCCTTGTGTGTTCTCCTGGGATTCAGGTCCCGCCAGATCAGGGTTTTATGCTCCACAGCACTGACCTATAGTGGCAGCATCACCACGTGCACATCACGTCCTCCCAAACACTCCCCTGTCAGACATGAAGCGAGCAAGCACTCTATTCCACCCTTGCATGAAAGCCCTCTTTATTTGCTTTGTTCCCACAAAAACCAACAGATTCCTGGCATTTAATCACCACCAGAACATAGGTGGCTTCAGAGCCTGCAATCCAAGAGTGAATTTTTTTAAATTGTATTTGAACAATTAAATAGGAAACCTTAGGTTAAACCATTTGAGAGTGGTTTAAGCAAGCTTACAGGTTTAAAAAAAATAGTTGAATGCTGGCACTTTCATGTGGTTCAACCTGACATTGTACTAACTTTCAGTTTCTGAACTTGTAATATGGGGGTCCATGTTATCTCTACCCACAAATTCGGCCACTTGCACTTTGAAGGCCAGTGGTTCTGGATCTTCATGTGGTAGATTACATGATGAGCGAACAGTAGATCCCAGTTATGTGGGTAGCACAGATTAGCTCTTTTTCAGAAGCCGGAAGACCTGGTTCAGAGAAGATGGGTACCCCAAATACACTCAGTGCAAACTAAAAAACTTGTGAGGGTAGGAGACCTCTAGGTGCATCTATATTTATCAATCTCACTTTTTAAATATATTGATAATCCTTTTTAGTAACTGCAATTGTTTATAACTGATTAGAATTTTCCATTTCATCCAGGAGTAAATTCCCATAGTCTCATGCTGGGGTCACTGCTGATTCTCTCCTGTTAGAATCCAGTCTTGGCTGAGTTCAGGGACGTTCAGAGATGCACATGAAGGCGTCAGAGGTGTGGTCTAGTGTTGAATGGCTGCCACTGTAGGAATTGGCAGCCATGCAAAAATTCAGACAGCTAACACAAGCATGTGATTTTGATAACAGAATTCAAAACCATTCTAAAAGACTGCACTGTCATTAAAAACATGTCTATCAGTAAGCATTTGTTTATTCTCAGGGGATCTCTAGCTTCCACAACTGTGGGCTTCTGTAGACACTGAAAGGACCTCAAGAAAAACTTTTCTTTTAATTTCTTTATTGATTAAGGTATTCCACTCTTACACTTCTGTCGCCCAAGGAGCCTAAGCACTCGGTCATTTTTAAAAAAATAAAATATATTCATTATATTAGTTTATGGTTAATTGTGTACATTTTCCCTTTTTTGTTGTTGTTGCTGCTGCTGCTCTACCTGTTCAGATAAGCAAGGCCAGGAGCGCTTCCTGCACTTGGGGGAGTGTCGGGAGAGCTGCCCAGTGGGGCACTACCCTGCAGAGGAGCATGCCTGCCTACCCTGCCCGGATAACTGTGAGCTGTGCCACAGCGCACACATCTGCACACAGTGCATGAATGGCTACTTCATAGCGTCCGCCAACCACACCTGCCAGAAGTTAGAGTGCGGACCAGGTAAGGCTGCTCTGGGGCCACTGCCCTGCCTCGGGAGGTGGCAGGAGGGACTGTACCCCTACCTGTCCCACATTCTTGAATTGTCTTCTTGGTTTTCTGTCCGAGCCTGGGATGACTCTGCGTGACTACACAGCAAATGGGAACAGTGATTGCTGCCCTTCTCTCTTCCCCTTACACACTTTTTCTCCGGGTTTCCCTAGACAAAATCCATAATGACTGCAATTAACCATACAGAAATCGATCTTGAGTGGAGGGTTCATGGGAAGGGTATCGGGGAGAGAAAATTAGATGAGATTCTGGAAGTCGTGGCCAACAATTTTCTCCTTCTTAATTACTAGTTATGGGATTCTAGACAAAATTAGTTTGCGTTCTGTTGCTTGTTTCTTCATTTGTAAAGGGGAGAGCATAGCACCAAGATGGTTTCTGTGAGAAGCCAGAGAGAGTCATCCTACCTAAAACTACCTGAAAATATTAAAATATTCTTGAACTGTATGTTATAGTTATTTGACCAATTCTTTATCTTACATAGGAAGAGGGAGATTTTAAAAACAGAATTTTCCATGTAAGAATACTGCAAACTTTCTCTGCTCTGTATAAGAATTATGCGAAATCTGATGGTAGAGAGAGAGAGAGAGAGAGAGAGAGAGAGAGAGAGAGAGAGAACTCCAAGATAATTTCTAGACCAGATAAAAAGAGATAGAGACTCACCCTGGCTGGATTGTTCGGGTGGTTAAAGCAACATCCCATTTACCAAAAGATTGTGGGCTTGATTTCCAGTCAGGGCATACCTAGGTTTTGGGTTCAATCCCCATTCAAGGCATATATGGAAGGCAACCCATCAATATTTCTCTCTCATATCAATGTTTCTCTCTCTTTCTCTCTCTCTCTCAATCAATCAATCAATCAATCAATAAAAACATATCCTCAGGTGAGGATTAAAAACAGAAGGAGAGAGCCCGTTTATTTATATGCCCAATTCCAAATTCCCAGAAGAACTTATTTCTTTGACAAATAAAATGTACCAGCTTAGCCGAAACCAGTTTGGCTCAGTGGATAGAGTGTCGGTCTGCGGACTGAAAGGTCCCAGGTTTGATTCCGGTCTAGGACATGTACCTTGGTTGTGGGCACATCCCCACTAGGGAGTGTGCAGGAGGCAGCTGGTCAATGTTTCTCTCTCATTGACGTTTCTAGCTCTCTACCTCTCCCTTCCTCTCTGTGGAAAATAAATAAAATATATATTTTTAAATGTACCAGCTTAATTCCAATACAAGTGGCATGGCATATAGTCCCACTCTGTTCTATCTGTACCCAATCAACGTGATCTAATCAAGTAAATTAATGAAAGAGATAAAATTGTGGATGACACATAGATCATTAAAGATGGTTTTAGGTTTCATAATTGCTCTACTACTTGCTTGAAAATAAGCTACAAACAAACATTATTTTCATAGCAATTGATGTATCAACATGATTGTTTTTCACTTTTCTCACTGTATAGGTGAAGTCCAAGACCCAGACCTTGGAGAATGTGTGCCTTGTGAAGAAGGATGTTTGGGATGCAGCTTGGGTATGTCATCTTCCTTTGTTGATTCAAGAGTTAAAATATTTGTGTCCTTTTCCACACACCCTGTCGTTCCTTCAGCAGAGACTCTTGCCACTGTTGTCATCATCAATATCCACTAAGTGGGCTCACTCCCATGCAATGGATAGGTCGCTTGTCTTCTTGACATTCAAGTCTAGGAAAGGACAGATATCTTTTCCTCTGGTTGTTAGCTAGTTGGCAGGGGATACCTATAGCAACCATGTTTCTAAGTGCCAGAGACCTAGCCTCTCCTTAGCTTTTCAAGATCACTCATTTGAATATGAACAATGATGGGAGATAAATAAAATCAAGCAAAGGAATATGCCTAATCACTCACCTGGTATGTGAAATGCAGAAGCCTGTGGGGAGTTAAGAGGGTGTTCCTTTGCAAAAATGACTTTAAGCCTAAGACAATCCTTTGAGAAAAAGCAATATAGTGACAGTGAGCTGAAATCCCCATCATACAATTAAAAGCTCTTATCAGTCTTGCACATAATTCTCTAATTCATATCACTGGCGCCTCTCTCCTCCCCATGCACACCTGGTTCTCCTGTGAACAGAGAGGTAGGGGCAATCTGTACCACAGGGCACCCTGGATTGGATGCAAAATGAAAAACAGGGAGGCCATCAAATTCCAGGAATGCATCATGATATAAATTTAGGCAAGCTACTGAAACTAATAAGCATTTGGGTCTGTGGATCTTTAAAAGAAAATCCAACCAAAATTAAAGATTAATGGAATAATTTCTCTTCAAGGAGTTTCCATGAAAGCCCTGTGATTGATTAACTCATGCTTCTAAAACTTTAATGTGCACATAAAATACTATGAGAAATTTATTTAAATGCAAATTCTGATTCATGGGTCTAAGTAGGGCCCTAGAAAAGGGGTGGGCAAACTATGGCCTGCGGGCCGGATCTGGCCTGTTCGGCTGTTCTATCCGGCCCTCGGAGCCGAAAGAGTGTAGGGTTCTCTTGCTCTCCCCTCCGCTCCTTCACCAGCAGCCCAAGATGAGAGTGCCAGCATGGTCAGGTTGCTTTTGTTCCGCCTCTTCGGTCCAGTTTAAGAACCCATTGTGGCCCTCAAGTCAAAAAGTTTGCCCACCCCTGCCCTAGAATGTGCATTTCTAATAAGCTGCCCAGTAAAGCCAATGCTTCATGAAGCACTCATGAAGTTACAAGGGGTCAGACTGTGTCGCATTAAGTGGGCTTATTGGTGATTTTCTCTAATGTGTCTCCTTAATTCTTAAATATTACACATGAATTATAAGTTATCTGATGGCTCTCACCAATTCTCTCTGACTTAAATAGAAATGATGTATTTTCTGTGATACCTGTAACTAAAAAATATAAGTTTTAGGAACTTGAATACCATACTCCCATTGTCTTTCAATATGAAATGGGTCATATATTACTGACTGAAAAATAAAAAAAAATAATAATGGAGTTAAACTTAAGAAAAGAGTAACATTTAGATCAGAGAGTTAAGGGTAAAATGCTAATTTTCTTGGAAGCAAAATTAGACCTAAACTTCAGTAATAAAAGTACAAAAATTTAAAACAATAAGCAAATCCTAGCATCTCTTATGCGGTGATAAGTGATCATTCTTGCAGGGAGCAAGGATAAATGTTTTGACTATACTGATTATCCCTTTTTCCCATTTCAGACCACATTTTCACATTAGGTTTCACATCCCAGCTAATTTTTGTGGCCTCTTTTGCAACTTTGCCATTGTGTGTTATGTGTCCTTGCTAGCATCTCTGTGCATCATAAAAGGTGTGTGTGTGTGTGTGTGTGTGTGTGTGTGTGTGTTTGTATGTGTGTGTATGCACGCACAACCAACAAGCTACATGTGCGCCTGTCAAATTTCAAATGTTGATTTTTTGTGATTTTGACCCTTGGGTTTAAAGGATGTATGAATGTGTGTGGACCCATTCAGGATCAGTGAGGATCTTGGCATAGAGGTGGGAACAGTGGCAACCACGATCACTGGGGATCTGCACTGTCCACCCTACCCTTAGTTGCCTGGCTAAAGATGAGAACCAAATGTAGCCACTGGATAATGAATTCTATAGCACACACTAGCCATCTGGGGACTCAAAACCCAAAATAACCAACTGGTAAAAAATTATGAAGTTCAACTGACTTCACAAAGTGCTTTTAAAATATTTAGTTCATTCATTCCTTTATAAAATTTTAATTGTCTGCTATGTGCCTGCACTGGAATTCCAAGTCAACATGGCTGTGATCCTACTGTAAGGTCCTCTCTGGCTACCACAGTGACACACCTGGAGCCAAATCCTTTGCAAGGCAGCCTGCCTGCCAGAATAGAAAGAAGTACACAGTGCAGTGGATTACAGAAGAGATGACTTGAACACTTTAAATACTTCTAATTTCTCATTTGATATTCTAAAATTTCTCCTATTTTATAATGTATATATTGGGCCTTGTGGATTTTTGGGTTGCCTTGGCTGAACTCAGCTATCATCTTATTTCTGAAGCCTTTGTTGATCTCTCCAGTAGGATTCTCTTTTCTTGTTTTTCCTTGTTGTTAGGCCAATAGTAATATTCTTTACAGTAATATTTGTATGTACACATAGGTAGTTTGTGCCTAGACATTACCTGAGAATGCCCTCACCTGTGCAGTTCAGTGGTTAGAGCTGTGGTCGGCAAACTGCGGCTCGCGAGCCACATGTGGCTCTTTGGCTCCTTGAGTGTGGCTCTTCCTCAAAATACCACATCCTATGCGAGTCTATTTTGAAGAAGTGGTATTAGAAGTTTAAGTTGAAAAAAATTGGCTCTCAAAAGAAATTTCAGCTGAAACCGGTTTGGCTCAGTGGAGAGACTGAAGGGTCCCGGGTTTGATTCCCGTCAAGGGCATGTACATTAGTTGCGGGCACATCCCCAGTAGGGGGTGTGCAAGAGGCAGCTGATCAATGATTCTCTCTCATCGATGTTTCTAACTCTCTATCCCTCTCTCTTCCTCTCTGTAAAAAGTCAATAAAATATATTTTTAAAAGAAATTTCAATCATTGTACTGCTGATATTTGGCTCTGTTGACTAATGAGTTTGCTGACCACTGGGTTACAGCATTGGCCCCTAACACCTTGGGTTTGATTCCTGGTCAAGGGCATGTACCTAGGTTGCAGATTTGATCCCTGGCCCCCATCAAGGTGCATGCGGAAGGCAACCAATTGATGTTTCTCTCTCACATCAATCTCTCCCTTTCTCTTCCTTCTTTTCTCCCTCCCTTCCATTCTCTCTAAAAAGCAATGGAAAATATAACCTTGTGTGAGGATTAAAAAAAAAAACTACCTGAGAACATGCTCTTTAACTTACACGTTTTGTTCCCATAAGAACTAGCAGCATGCCTATCTATTCTAATAAAAGGGAAATATGCTAATTAGACTGGATAGACTGGACATCTCCAGTCGTCCTGTCCTCCTTCCGGACAAAGCCACAGTGGCAGGGGCCGAGGCAGAGATGGTTAGGAATGATCATGCTGGCAGGCAGAGGCAGTTAGGGATGATCAGGCAGACAGGCAGATGAGCGGTTAGGAGCCAGCGGTCCCAGATTGTGAGAGGGATGTCCGACTGCTGGTTTTGGCCTTTTAAAGACAATAGACTTCCTTCCCCATCTGTCCATGGAGATGATGGTAGCTTATTCCCTGGGCCATGCACTGAGGTTGGCACAACTGTGAGTTGATGCACCTGGGTCACTAGAAAGGTCAATATGAGCATCAAAATACTGATGAAAAATAATTATGATTTATTTAAAATAGAATCTATGTGTCAGTTATATTTTTAAAAGAAAGTTAGTGGAAAGCTCTTCTTTATAGAAAATTTTCAGCTGGTATACATGCATGGAAGAATGAGAAAAATCATCATTTTAATATCCCCTACTGCATAGACTCAAGGGAGAGTCATCAGTGGAAGCTAAAATCATTAAGTGAAAATTTGTTTGGGAACAATATAATCACACACACTCAAGGTACCTCCATAATTAACAGTTAATTACAATGGAGAGATTTGCTGGTTACCAAGTTAACCAAGTTATTACACTAAGCTTTACTACCATTAGTTCCATACAACCTGATATCATATATTTCCTGACGTGATGATTTAACAAGTATACCATGTCATCTATTATCTTTGACAAAAGTGCCTAGACCAGTGATTCTTAATTGGAGGTGAGAATGACACCATAACATTTTTCAATGTTATGATACATTTTTTTTTATTATCAAGACTGTGGGGGTTGGTACTTGTAGAGGTCAAGGATGCTTCTACACATTCTATAATTCCATTAAGGAATGAGACCTCATTCATAGGAGAAAAAATATTGAGACATCTGGGACATAAAATTCATGTTTTACTTTTCCAATGGCGTAGACATGCAGGATTCTCCAAATCAAATATAGTCACAGATCACTATTTATTTCACTGTACACAGATCTCCCACTGGACCTTTCCCACAAACTTTCAGGAGAACAAACACAGTGTGAAATAGTTTGGGTACTTTCCAAGCCAAAAGCATTACAGAATAAAAGTTATACTAGGCTGGTGTCTCCTTTAAACTAAAAAGAAGTTGCTGATGGTAAAAGTGAAGCTCAACGTTCATAAAGGGCCTTCTTTCTAGTGACCCAGGTGCATCACACACAGTTGTGCCAACCTCAGTGCGTGGCCCAGGGAATTGGCTACCATCATCTCCAGGGACAGATGAGGAAGGAAGTCTATTGTCTTTAAAAGGCCAAATACAAGCCTATTTCAGAGGAAGAATTAGAATCTAAATGCACTGTCACCAGTTTGCTGAAGAAAAGGGAAACAAGCAAGCTATTGTATAAAAATAACTTTAAATGATTGTTTTTATTTACATTCATTAGAGCCCCCCCCCTCATTTTCTAAACGATGCCTCATTTCAAAGATGGGGGTCGAGAAGGAATAAAAATGTAAAAGTAGAGAGAACCCACACTCGAAGAATTTGTAGAAGTTATGCCATTTTGTGGTCCCTTATCCTGGCTTTCTTCTTTAATTCATTTAGAAAATATTTAGTGCATGCTTTTGTGCTTTCTGCTTTCCCATCATCTGTCCAGTTTATTTCACACATAATAGGAATGTATATCCTAATATTTACCAAGCATCACCATTCACCAGGCACTCTGCTAAACACAAGGTAAATGATGTGTTGTCACATCGACAACTCGATGATTTTTACAGATGGAGAAACTGAGGATTAGAAAGGTGTTGAAATTTGACCATTTTAATGCATAGGAGAAGTGACAGGGTTATTAAACAATCAGTTTCAAAGTTCTCTTTACTCTTTTCACAGAAGAAGTGGTTAGCTTAGAAGCTTTTTGTTATATGTATGCACTACAATAGGCAGGGTTCGATAACAAATGAGTCCCCCTCCCCCAATCCTCAAAAACTTAGAGGCTTATTTCTCTCCACGCAGCAGCTGAGAACTCTGCTCTGCATGATCCTCAATCCAGGGCCCCAGCTGACGGCGCAGCCATTACCTTATGTGGCAGAGGAAAAGTACACTGGCTCTTAACGTATCCCCAGAACGTACCTCTAACTTCCCACTCTCATATTTTTGGCCAGTAATATGGCAATGCCCAAGACCACAGAGTAAAGAGGTACAATCCTGCCATGTGCCTGCAAAAGGGAAACTAATACTGTGAATATCCTAATGACATTCTCACCATGGTAATAACTGGGACTGCTACTGGTATATTCCAAGGTCTCACATCATATGTTTGTACACTACACAGTCCCAAACATGTGCCCACTGATTCACTGATTTCTCTCTTCTGCTCTTGCCCATTATCATACCATGGAAGTGCCTGACATTCTCCTTCTTTCAAAAAAATTTTTCTAAGGAAGTTGTGTGCTTTTTAAATGATAGAGTTTCCCAAAGTATTCTGCTGTCTCACGTTTCTGATCCCTTGACAACTAAAGAGTCCAAAAGAGGACCAGTGATATATGATATGTAGTCAATAGGTGAATTGTCAGCTGAAAGGACCCTGACCTTTCTTGACTCTACTCTTCCAAATCCCTATTGTGAAAATGATAATATTCTGCTATTCTTGCCTTTATCTGCTGCCCAAGAGAGGTGCCCAGATGAGCCCAGTCTGGGGAATTTAGACATCTTTCTCTAATTTTTCTAATTTGGTTCAAGAAATATTCACTGAGCTTCCATATCAGGCTAAGTAAGCATGGGATAGAAATGAAAATAAAGCACATTTTCTGCTTTCAAGGGGCTCACATGTAAATGGGAAAGGCCAGTGGTTCTTAGCCCTACGTGCATATTAGCATCATGTAAAATGCAGTCTTGGGACCCAACCCCAAAATCTCTGGTTTGATCGGTCTAGGGTGAGGGTCAGGCATCTGTGTTTAAAAAAAAAAAAACTGCCAATTCACCCAACTGGCTGTAGCTCAGTGGTTGAACACTGACCTATAAACCAGGAGGTCCTGGTTCGATTCCTGGTCAGGGCACATGCCGGGGTTGCCGGCTCCATGCCCAGTGTGGAGCGTGCAGGAGGCAGCCAATCAATGAATCTCTCTCATCACTGATGTTTCTATCTCTCTCATCCTCTCCCTTCCTCTCTAAAATGAATAAAAATACTTTTTCTCAAAAAACTGCTGATTATAATGTGTGATCAGAGTTTACTAAAATAGGTATATGAATCACTGATTAAAGTAGGTATATAAAACTGAAAATTTCAATATCATGTTTAAAATTCTTTGTTGAGGATGGAAGCTGAAGCAGAGGCTGATGCATTTTATTATTATAATCACAACTTACAGTCTATTCTATGCTAGGTGCACAGCTATGATCTCCAATTCTCATACAATCTTCTCTGTTCAAAATGCTTATCCCCACTTTATAGATGAAAAGACCAAGGCACAGAGATCTTATGTAATTTGCTCAAAGTCACATAGCTAATGAGTTTTAGAGCCAAATCCAAACTTAGAACTGTCTGGCTCCAAATCCACGAGCATCCAAATATTTATTCTTTTTTCCAGGGTAAATTACACTCAGACATCATTTTCGCAAAAAGGTCAATCTGCTATATTTGTTTCATTCTTGGCTATACTCTTAAATGCTCCTCAGTTATGTCTCCTGGCATTTCCCTTTGCTCCTCCTGCATTCGAGTTCACATTCCTAGTTGTGGGGGAGAAGAAAATTAGTGGCGAGGTATCCTAAGTTCAATTCTGGAGCAATTAGCTCATCATCTTGGCTCTTGGTATTATTACACCATTTCCCCCCAGAGAAGGGTATAATCAAAGTTCTTCCTACTTGTTGTGTAACTGACCTGTGAAGTCGACTTGCGAGCCAGGGCTGTCTGGATCACGTATAACTTGCAGAAAGAGAACTGCGCCAATGGCTTTCAAAACAAATCTAGTTAAAAGCGCAGAGTGTGGTCGAGCACTGCATGCAGGGTGGAGGGGCTCAGAAGGCAAGCTGCCATTCCTGAAAGCAATGGGGGGTCTGCAACAATGCACTTCCAGAGACTGGGGGGGGGGGGGTAAGGGGCATGGATTTCATGCCTACAGAACTATCTAGAAAACCTTTTTTTTTTTTTTCCATGTTTGAGAGCTGGAAAAGTGTTGCCAAATGAGCTGGAAAAGTGTTGCAAAATTACTTTGTTAGTGAAAAATATGTTTGATTTTTTTTCTGAAATCCCTCAGCAACCAACCCCTCAGCTTATGTCTGTCCATCGGGTTTGAAACAAAGAAAAGTAAGAACAACAGTACAGACTATAACTGCGACTGGTTAGACCTTATTTGACTCTGCAGTGCTGTGGAAAATGAAGTCTGAAATCTTAGTATCTATCTCCATCCTTCCCCTAGCACAATGGAAATCTTTGGGCAAGTCCCCTATACTCTTCCCTTCTTAATTCCTTCCTGTTTTACAAAGGAAAAATATCCATGAGTTGCCTTTATTTTACCTCTTAATATGGCCCTAGAGATTATAATGAAAACTAGAAAGATGATCATATCTTGGACTCTCTCAGAGAAAAAAAAACCAAGGGGCTCTATTATTAATATAAAAATAAAATATCATTTGCTTTCTCTCCATGTCTACCCTTCTTCTTTCCTGTATCAGCCATCACTGAGAGGCCTGTTGGTATATATATATATATATATATATATATATATATATATATATATATATCTCTGAGGTCACACGTCTGACTTGTGTGCCATTGTGTCACAGCACTTACATCGTGCTTGCCAGCAGGGAGGCACTCAGTACATGTCTGTGTTTTTTTGTTAGCTGTCCTCGTCTCACCTCCAACACTCCATCTCCCTGTGCCACTGCCACACAGCCATTTCACAGCCCTTTACCAGATGGCAGAAAGAGCTTCCAGCTCCACTGGTTAAAGAGGAGAAAAATGATTTAAGTCACAGAGCAGACACCAGAATAGAAGAGGAGCTGGGTGCGGGTGAGGTGGGGGAGCATCTGCGTGTTGATACCCAGCTGCTCAACAGGCAGGCCTCCAACTAAGAGGAGAGCCAACAACGAGTGTCAGTAAATTGCCTCTGCACCTCCAGAGCCTGAAATTCCAGCCTTCTAAAAGTCAACAAGAGGGGAATTTGGTCGGAGTCCAAGACTCATCCTTTCCATGAAGTCTCCCCGCAACTCCCACCAGAGAAACCTTGGCTGCCGCCCTACCAACAGCCTTCAGTTCAGCCTCCAGCCCAGAAGTACAATGGAGACCGAGCAGCACAGCAAGCTGTGGAAGGCCGCGGGCTCAGGGACGGGGTCTAGGGCAAGGCCATGCCTCATTTATCACCTCTTGATCAAGTACCCAAAGTGGAAGCACTGAAGGTGAGGGGTATCCACACTGACATCTCCCAATGTGAGTCATGTTCTCACCAGTGATATTACCAAGTCAATCGAACCTTTGTTCCTCCCAGCTGTGCATATGGCCATCTGTAGCAGACAACTTTCTCTCCCCTCCCCATCTTTTCCATAAAAAAACAGTGTGTTCTGCCTACCTATAGATTATCCACCACTAGGAGAGACAACTAAATGTTTTGTAGGAACCAGACAGGCAGACCAGGGATGTGAACCCCTCACTCCCATGTTTGACGGCCACTAAGGACTGGGAGAGATGCATTTCTACCTGAGCAGTGCCACTCAATCAGATCACCAGGACAACAGAAAAATCCAAGGGCAAATGTGGCATTGCCTCCAGAGGGGTAACGTGTATAATCTAAAGATGCAAAGGGTGGAATATTAGAATATAAAAGTTTCTCAATCTCTCCAACCTCTGACTTGGACCAGAAAGTGTTGACAGCTTGATTTATCATCACAATGGAACTTCATGCCCTACAATAATTGCTAGAAACCTGGATGTTCCTCTAGAAAAATAAATCAACCTAAAAATGTACTCCCTATATTACCATATCCCCAACATTTCAGTTAGAACAGCAAGCCTCTGGGTGCAGTCTAGACGTGAGCCAGGAAACAAAAAGGAAGTTGTTTTGAAGGGGTGCTCATTGGAAAGCCCAATACAATTATGCTAAGTGCCCAACCCAATTGTAAAAATTTCAGATTTACCGTGTTTAGCAGAAATGCAGCCTGTACATTTGAAATATTATCCAAATGACCTAGCTTCAACTTAGACATCTTCTATGAAGTGAAACAAGTGAATGAGGGAGACCTCTTGCGAAGTGAGTTAAGGACCATTTATAGTAGTGATAAAATACTATATTTAAGGCTGTAAAAATTTGGCATACACGGTCTCAGTTCAGAAGTAAGTTCCTTTTATGTGCTCGGCAAAGGAGCAACTGAAAAGTTTTACAAATGAGAAGTGTGACCTACTGAGATTTCAAACATAAAACCTGTCAATTATTCCTTGGGACTAGGTTTAATAATTACACCCTTGAATATTAAAATGCAAATCAGAACCATGAAGCCAGTGACAGCTTGACTTCGCCATGGCTAATGACAGTTACACAAAGTCATTGTCCAACTGTCACATTTGTGCCCAACTGTGCATTCATGGGGTGGGCCACTTGGGAACTTAGCAAGTAAGTGGGGGAAAGCATCAGAACCGGAACTTTGTCTAAATGAACAAACACATCTGATGGGGCATTATGCTTTTGCTCAGCCAGTCATATTCTGTACTTGAGAATTCTGGCTCAAGCTAGAACAGATGTGTGTGTTAGTCAAAAGAATCTTATAATTTTAGTTTCCCCCACGTCTCTGACCTCATCACCTACCTCTATCCCCTCATCCTCACCCTCCAGCTACACTCAAGGTTCCTGATCTTGATTACTTCTAGGCCATTCTTGCCCTCAGGCCCTGCACCAGCTGTGTCTTGGCCACCAGACTATCTTCCGGAGACAATAACCTCGCTGGCTCCTTCCTGTCCTCATATCTCAGTTTAAATATCATCTGCTAAGAGGCTTCCCCTCAGCACCAAATCTAAAGAAGCCAACCTACGTGTGTGTGTGTGTGTGTGTGTGTGTGTGTGTGTGTGTTTGTCTATCTCCTTCCCCACCCCTCCCAAACTCCCGTAACCCAGTACATACACACATCAATCACCTTATTTTAATTCTGGTAGCTCACATACAACCATCTGATTATCTGATATTTTCATTTTTAATTTACTTTTAAAACATGGTTTCTATATTTCTTCCTTTACTGAACTATAACTTTCAGGCAGGAAGAGACTTTATTATCCGTACTGTTGTATTATTAGCACCTAGAATCCTGCCGACCACATGTAGATGCTCAACACCTACTTTCTGAACAAATAAATGGGCAGGCTCCTAACAGGTAAATCTGTGGTGCACAGTTTCCAAGAATCCTTGTGGGGAGTAGAAGAGCCAGACTGTAGTCCCAGAGGCTCACTTAAGGCAAGTCATTTCACTCTTGTCTCCGGAGCTCACATCCTCACAGAGGGGCTGGGTGGATCAGTAGCCTGCACCCTGTTTTGTGAAGGCCCTTCCTCTCCCTCCATACACTTCTCCCAATTTAGCCAGGACAGGTTTGCTTTCATCTCTTTTGTGTATTTTATTTTTTCATACCTATCCATTTGGTAAAGGATTTTGCTGCTCAAATAAAAATTTTTAATCTTCCAAATTAGATAAATCCCTCTGCCTAAAGTGAATCCTGCCCCAGCCTCTTACCGGCTGTACTATTCTGGGAAATTCATTTAGCTTCTCTAAACTTTGGTAGAATCATAGACACGTGGGATAATTTTAGCACTGCCTCACAGCATCGTGGTATTAAATGAGATGACCCATCTGTGGTTGGCAGATGAAGGGCTCCTCCAACCATGCCCACACCCTGATCCCTGGAACATGTGAATGTACTGCCTTACATTGCACAAGGGAATTGGAAGATGTGCTTAAGGTTAAATATTTTAAGATGGGGATGTTATTCTAGATTATCCAGATGGGCCAAGTCATAAGCATGAGTCCGTAAAAGCAGAGAACCCTTTCCAATTGTAGTGAGAGGGATGAGAGAGAAGAAGAGACCCATCGTTGCCAGCTTTGAAGCTAGCTGAAGGGACAGTCCCCTCCCAAGGTGAGGAATGTGGGGGTCTCTTTAAGTTAGATACAGCCCTCAGCTTATGGCTAACAAAGGGATGGATCTCAGTTCTACAACTACAAGGAACTGAATTCTGCCAGCATCCCAAATATGCAAAGAACCAGTACTTAGAGCTCCAGAAAGGACTCTGATTTCAGCCCGGTGAGATCCACGCCACATTCTGACCCAGAGAACTGTGAAATAATGAATCTGTAATGTTGTAAGGTGCTAAATTAGTGGTAACTTGCTAAGACAGAAATAGCAAACTAATACATCATTTAAAGTACATAATGAAGTGCTTAGCACATTAGGTAAGGACTCATGTTAGTGTTTCTTACAAATATTAATGGCATAACTATTAATACTGTTTTATTATCTCAAAAGTCACTTGATGCTAGCTCTAACTTCTGATAGTCCTCTTCCTCGCTCTCCTGGAATAACTTCCTTTCCATTCTCTTTTTTAAAAAACCCTTTATTGTTTAAAGCATTACATATACCGTATTTGCTGGTGTATAAGACAATTTTTTGGCCCTGAAAAATATGCCTCCAAGTGGGGGGTAGTCTTATACGGCGAGTATATAACAAACTCTGTATTTTGAGTGGAAATGTTAGGGGGTCGTCTTATACGCCGGCAAATACGGTATTTTCAGGGCCAAAAAATCGTCTTATACGCCAGCAAATACGGTAATATTACATATGTCTCCTTTAGCCCCCATTAACCTTTCCTCGGCCACCTCCACCACCCCCCAGCACATGCCCTCACCCCTGCCCCTAGTGTCTGTTTCCATTGGTTATGCTTACATGCATGCATACAAGTCCTTTGGCTCATCTCTTACCCACCTCCCCTGCCTTCCTGCTGAATTATCTCTTACCCCTCTACCCTGTCTTCCCTCTGAACTGTCTGTTCAATGCTTCTCTGTCTCTGGATCTATTTTTTTAATATATTTTATTGATATTTTACAGAGAGAAAGGGAGAGAGATAGAGAGCTAGAAACGTCAATGAGAGAGAAACATCCAACAGCTACCTCTTGCACCACCCCTAATGGGGATGTGCCCGCAACCAATGTACATGCCCCTGACCAAAATCGAACCCGGGACCTTTCAGTCCGCAGACCGACGCTCTACCACTGAGCCAAACCGGTTTCGGCTGGATCTATTTTTGTTCATCAGTTTATGTCATTCATTATATTCCACAAATGAGTGAGATAATGTGATATTTATCTTTCTTCAACTAGCTTATTTCACTTTTTAATAATATTCTCCATGTCCATCCATGATGTTGTGAATGTAAGAGTTCTTTCTTTTTTACAGCAACGTAGTATTCCATTGTAAAGATGTGCCAGTTTTCTAATCCACTCATCTGCTGATGGGCACGTAGGCTGTTTCCAAATCCTAGTAATTGTGCTGCTATGAATATAAGGGTACATATATCCTTTCTGATTGGTGTTTCTGATTTCTTGGGATATGTTCCTAGAAATGGGATTACTGGGTCAAATTAGAATTCCATTTTTAATTTGAAGAAACTCCATAATGTTCTCCACAGTGGCTACACCACTCTGCATTCCCACCAGCAGCGCATGAGGGTTCCTTTTTCTCCACATCCTTGCCAGCACTTGTCATTTGTCGATTTGCTGATGATAGCCATTCTGACAGATGTGACAGTTGTTTTGATTTGTATCTCTCAGATAATTAGTGACTTTGAGCATGTTTTCATATGTCTCTGGGCTTTCTGTATGTCTACTTTCAAAAAGTGTCTATTTAAGACCTTTGCCCATTTTTTTATTGGACTGTTTATCTTCATTTTGTTAAGATGTATAAGTTCCTTATAAATTTTGGAGATTAGGCCCTTATCGGTTATAACATTGGTTATAATATGTTCTCCCATGCAGTGGTCTTTCTTGGTGTCTTGTTGATGGTTTCTTTTGCTCTGCAGCAGCTTTTTATTTTGATGTAGTCCCATTTGTTTACTTTCTCCTTAGTTTCCATTTCCATAGGAACAATATCAGTAAAGATATTGTTACGACATATGTCTGATATTTTACTACCTATGGGTTCTTCTAAGATTTTTATGGTTTCCCATCTTATGTTTAAGTCCTTTATCCATTTTGAGTTTATTTTTGTATATGGTGTAAGTTGATAATCTAGTTTCATTTTTTTGATGTATCACTGTCTTTTTTATTTTTATTGATTTCACAGAGGAAGGGAGAGAAACATCAATGATGAGAGAGAATCACTGATCCGCTGCCACCTGCATGCCCCCACCCCCACTGGGGGTTGAGCCCACAACCCAGGCATCTATCTGCCCTTGACTGGAATCCAACCTGGGACTCTTTAGTCCACAGGCTGACACTCTATCCACTGAGTCAAACCAGCTAGGGCTTCCTTTCCATTGTCTTAACGGAACTGCCCACCAGCTTCAGGGGCTGAGTGTTGTGCTGGATTAAAGTGCAAGGAAATTTCTTCAGATACAAAGCCAAGAGTGCAAATTAACATCACTGAGGAGAAATAGATGGAACTGGATATGATATATCGAAAAGGATACCACATGACCTATGCAGGAGTCAGGTTGGGAATGATTAAGCTGAAGCTAAACAAGAAGGAAGTATCAGACAAATGCCAAATGAGAAACATGCCATTAAAAAGGAACTATTGCCTTTAAAAAATGTCAGTGTCGCAAAAGACAATGAAGAGCCAAGGACTGAGTTGTTCCAGATTAGAGGAGGCTAAGAAGATAAGACAACTAAATGCAATGTGTGATCTTAAAATGGATCCCTATTAGACATGATTGGGTTAAAAATATGGAATATAGAATAGTGGAATACCCTGTTTCCCCAAAAATAAGACAGTGTCTTATATTAATTTTTGCTCCCAAAGATGCACTAGGTCTTATTTTCAGGGGATGCATTATGTTTCCATGAAGTAGGTCTTATTTTCGGGGAAACACAGTAGTAGGTTAGATAATTGTATTTGGAAAACAAATACAAAAAAATATGGAATAGTAGGTTAGATAATTGTATTTATTAACTTTCAATTTCCTGAAGTTGATGACTATACTGTGGTTATATAAGAGAATGTACTTATTCTTAGGAAATGTACACTGAACTATTTAGGGATAAAGGGCCCCAAGTATGCATTTTACTTTTTCAATGGTCCAGAAAACACACACACAGATCAAGTGAGCAAACTGTACAGCAAATGAGATGGGATGTATATGGGTACATCCGGTTAAGAGAAAATGGTTTTATTCTTACATCTTTCCTATAATTTGAAGTTATTTTCAAATAAAATGTTAAAAGAAAAATCTCTCAAGTTTGCAATCCTGTAAAAAGAACAAAAATTCCCTGGCCAGTGTAGCTCAGTTGGTTGGAGCATCATCCCAGTTCCATCTGTCTCTCCTCAGTACCAAAGGTGGCAGGTTCAGTTCCTGGTCAGGGCACATACCCAGGTTTCGGGTTTGATCCCAGTTGGGTGTGTGTGGGAAAGAAGCAATCACTCTCTCTCAGATCAATTTAAAAAAAAATTTTAAAAAGGAAACAAATTATTAAATTCAAGCCACGTTTTATTCTGATTTGTCATTCCATCTGATACCCATCTTATCATACCTGCTCATTTTTCAGACTTTTAGAATGTACATCCTCTAAATTAGTATAGGCAGAAAATGTCCTCACATTTCCCTTTATGTACATTAAATATAACCCTGGTCAAAGACAGTACAGTTTTCAAATAATCTATTAGACAGTGAAATACCAGCATAATGCTTAGAAATATACATGTAGTAGGCTAAATATATGTATTTCCTCAAAAAGATAGCAAAGCTGTCAGCCAAAATGTTAGATGAATAAAGTAAATAGTTCATTATAAAAAAATAATTACACACACTTACTAAGTGTAGACATAATTAACAATGATGGGTCTAAAGGAGGAATCATGGTGGCTTGGGTAAATCACAGGTGTCTCCAAATGTTTCCTCATGTATGCCTACTGAATTCTTATTGCAAAATAAGCCCTTTCATCTTTTACAGCATTAGTAAAGAACACTGGTGTTTGTGGTGATGGTTTTACAGAAACCAAATCCTGTCCCTTTCTAGGCACAAACCAAAATATATGAGCTGTTGAGCCTTCTGTGGTCAAACTTGCCCAGCTTCCATCAGTATCAAAATTTTTATTTATTTTAATAAATAGAGAGGAAGGGCCGAAACCGGTTTGGCTCAGTGGTAAAGCGTCGGTCTGTGTACTGAAAGGTCCCGGGTTCGATTCTGGTCAGGGGCATGTACATTGGTTGTGAGCACATCCCCGGTAGGGGGTGTGCAAGAGGCAGCTGGTGGGTGTTTCATCGATGTTTCTAGCTCTCTATATCTCTCCCTTCCTCTCTGTAAAATATCAATAAAATATGTTTAAAAAATAAATAAATAGAGAGGAAGGGAGAGGGACAGAGAGTTAGAAACATATATGAGAGAGAAACATCGACCAACTGCCTCCTGTACACACACACACACCCCACCCCCCACTGGGGATGTGCTCGCAACCAAGGTACATGCCCCTGGCCAGAATGGAACCTGGGACCCTTCAATCCACAGGCTGACACTCTATCCTGAGCCAAACCTGTTTTGGCTAGTGTCAAAATTTTTAGAAAATACTGGAGATTCCTAAAATGTATCAGCGCTTTGGAAAATTGCCTCATTACCAGGAAGGAACACTCATGGCACGTAGGTACCCACACGTGTGTCTATCATTTGATAATGTCCTTCAAGAGTGTCTCAGGAACCAGGGATGAAAGTAACAATGGCTTTCCTGCAAGGCTGGCGGCTTCTCTCAAAGTCAAGGAAGAAATGCTGAGCATTCTCACCCATGTAATTTGTGACCATTAGAAAGATCAGTAGACACGCTTTCATTTAATCCCTTTGGACTACCAGCACAGCCCATCTGGAGCATTAAAGCGCTACACCTAAAGAAAAGAGACAGCACAGATGAGCGGCTTCCGTGCACTTTCCCCATTCAGAAGAGCTAATAAGGAAAACTGCCGAATTACTATGATTACACATGAGTTGAAAATAGCTTATCACCTGCCAGAATGAATGAAGGCCCCTGGGAGGCTGTGAAATGGCAGGAAGAACAATGGCCTTGGGGACAGAATCTTTGTAGTGTCTGAGAGAGAAATCAGACCATTGCAAAATAGCCAGCCTTACAAAATGACGCTCTTATTCTGAGTGTACCCTGCAAGCTAGTCCTGGGGTCTTCCCATGCCACGGAGAAGAAAAATAGAAGGGCTTTCATGGGACAATCGGTCCATAAAACATGAAACTAAAAAAGGAGATAGCCAGCAATTATCCAAAAGAATCACATTAGATAGACAGCCAATCTAAGGTATTTCATGGTGAGGCAGAGCTCTCCCCAAATTTGGCAGATAACTGTCAGGCCGCTTTCTAGTTTATGTGTAATTGTGTAGACTTAATCACACTGTGAAATCCCTCCTATTTTCAGAACTAAGTGCCACCGGAATGCTATTAGAGTGGTCACATGAAGTTCATTAGGAAGAAAGGCTTGGCTTCGTAGAGGCCGGGTGTTTGTTCCATAAAATCTTTTCTCCGTCACCACAAAGCTCCCATGTTACCGCCACTGCAGGCACTACAGCAGAGCATCCCCAGCCTTGCAAGTGCCAGCAGGCTTGTCTCTGAGATGGGTGGTGGCCTGCCTCCATTGGCAGGTGCTAAGCTTTTATTTTTATTATGATTAATGGCTTCATTTCCCCCATGAATCATTTAGGTTAAATATTATCACAGCTTGAGTTCTCTTTTATGACCAATTTTCCCCCTTTGTTTTCTGGGGCATCAAAACAATCAGGATTTGTTTATTAATTTTTGTTCTCTTTGGGGATGGATCCAAGGAGAAAGGGTTCTCAAAAGTTGAAGAGTACTGCCTTTTGTTCAAGAATTCATTGCCCACCCTACATGCATGATTGCAGGTGAATACACACACAGAGACACATACACACCCTCACATGATAGGCTTAGTGTTGTATTAACATGAAACTGAAATGGTAGATAGACTCACCATGTGATGGAAACCGGGATAAGTGCCACTCATTAATTGGTGGGGAAACAAATAATTTAAAAAATGTTCTGGTCTTTCACTACCTTCTCTAGATAAATTGGTGCTATGCTCTGATAAATAGCGCTGCTTCTAACAGTCTTATCTTGTTTATAACTCCCAGCCTTCACTCAGATCAATCTATTACAGCCGGGAAATCTTGAAAAGCTGCCACGTTTGGAGAATGTACTCAGAGGGTCTCTCACTTCTTCTTGCCCAACGCATATACACGTACACATGCTCAGCACCTGGTGATGTGTTTCTCTATACCTGAAAAACAATCCATTCTTATTCAAAACTAGAGGCCGGGTGCATGAAATTCATGCACGGGTAGGTTCCCTAGGCCTAGCTGGCAATCAGAGCTGATCTGTGGGGCAACCAGCAAAGTGAACTGCCGATCACCTCTCTTTGTGAGGTGACCAGTGGGGTGATCGGTGGGCAGCAGGGCTGGCAAGTGGGTGGCACCAGGCCAGCCAAGACAGGTGCGAGCAGGGAGCCCTGTTGGCTGGCCTGGGAGCTGCAGTCTGGGGACAACTCCTGTGCTAAGCGTCTGCCCCCTGGTGACTGGTCATTCCACAGTTTGGTCAATTTTCATATTAGGCTTTTATTATATAGGATAATACGCAGAGTTAAAATGTATGTCCCAAATACTTAGCATGAACTCCATTCTGTAGGGGAAACACTCTAAGTCAAAAACTTGGTTTTGATCTTCAAAAAATGTGAGGCGCTGAACGAGTGGTCAGTAAATCTGGACCTAATTCTCAAGCCACCACTAACTAGCTTTTAGCTTTTGGTCAAGTCATGAAAAGCCTAGGCCTCAGTTACTTTATCTGTGAAAATTGGGTCATGGGTGGAAATTGGATAAGAACAAAGGTCCTAAGTTCATGTACCTACAGGTGCCTGCCAGGTACCATGGTCAGGTGGGCCAGGGGACTCAGGCCACCAGGGGCATCCCAACTGAGGGGAATCCATTTGCTGCTCAGCCCTTGTCAATGGTCTCAGGCAGAACTTAAGGTGATTCAGACTGCTATGGGAATATTTCAGTTTCTTCAAACACAGTACCAGTCGACACTGTGCTGGCCAATGAAACATTTCTGCAAGATTCCAACCAGCAGCTTCTGGACTCCAGGGCCCTCTGTCCCTATTTGGTACGACCCTCAGAGCCATCCAGCAATTGGCATGTGTATCAAGCATTCAGAAGAGTATATGGACTCCGGGAAAGATGGTCACTGAATCCCTCAGGTCATTAAAATGATTACAAACTATGCTCATCTCTGATCACTGTCTCAGCAGACACAAGTGTTACTAATGAAAACTGAGGTGGGAGTTTTGACTTTTGATAAGGTGGAAAAGCTTAGAAAGAACATTAAAGGAAACAAACTCTATTTCTAATTGTACCCGGCACCTCTGGCTGACGGTTTACATAAGGAAGAGAAAGTGGAAGGGTTTCAGTATATTCTACCACACAGCTCAGGAGACTTAGCCATAAGAAATAAGAGCAAAGAAGTACAAAGAAAGGAGAGATCAAAACATAACTAGTAGTCCACAGAAGCCAGCAAATGGCACAGAAGAGAAAATATGTAGTAATGAATGAGGCACTCAACGCAACACCTCTCAGATCAAGGGAAACATTTGAAGAAAACAATTTCCAAAATCTGTGAAGTTTTAAAAAGGTAGAATAATAGACAAAGAAAGGCTCCAAACCTAGGGGGAAGGACAGATTCTCTGGCTAGTGCCTCCTGATTAATGAGTAAAAAGTGATCCCAGTTGCCATAGTAACTTGAAGATACACAAAAGAAAACATCACTTCTTTAAAATATTCCTGATGATGAATAGGCAGAGCCTTTCAAAATACCTTTTTTAAAATGTAAGAGGCTCTTTTTCTCTTTTAAGAGCATATCACACAGGATGGCTCTTAGAACCCATACTCTCCCACCTCCCTCCCCCATAAAAGGAATTGGTTGCACAAGCCCTAGTTTGTTTATACAAACCAGCAATTTTGGCAAAAAGTAATAACCTGAAAATATGTCTGTTGGAGAATAGATTCTGGTTTTCAGCAGTTTGTTTCTGTTTAGGCAGCAAGAAAGGTAAATGTATGTTTTCTTGGTTTTCCTTTTTTTTTAACAATATATTTAGTTGGAGAGTTTCCATGGATGCTGAGAATGTGAAATGCAATTAAGCAGATTTAGGAAATGGGGGGGGGGGGGGGGAGTTTGCTTTCTGTAACTTTCTCTTGTCTGAATAGAGAGGTAACAAAAAAAACAATGTTTTGCTCCAGGCAATTCAACTTTGGCAGAGTATCCTGAATAGTATGGAAGTTTTAAGCAAGGTCTTAAAATGGACACTGAAATGATGAAATATCTGGGGTCCCCTTCTATAGGAAATGGAGGGCTCTTAATTGAATGCTTTGGGTAAACTACTGGTTCAAGGCCCAAATGAAGTGCCGCAAGGCCTGTGTCCCCAATAGACATTCCTTAGCTGACAAGGTGATATAGGCTTTTGTTAACTGGTCCAGGAGTCAGCGGTCTTGAATAGCACAGTAAGGCTGCATAACATGGTCTTTTACAGTGGGCGTATGAATATTTTTAAGCAAGGATATGTAATCTTAAATATAGGCTGGGTGGAGAAGATAGAGAAAGCACTTAGCATTCACAGGAACCAGTGTTTCCAAATCTGCATTTGTTCTGTCTGACTTTGGACAAGTGCTTGAGACTCCTTTGGGGCTCAGTTTACTCATCCATAAAATGAGGAGGTTGGAATACCTTCAATTCTGCAAACATATCAAGCACCTCCCCCATGCTGTCGTCTGCCACCTGTGTCCCCAACAACACCTACTACTGAGTTATATGACCCCAAATAGAGTACTACTCAGCTGCTCAAAATTCTAGGAAATCCTTTATGTATTTCTCTCTCTTTCTCTTTCTCTCTCTTTCTCTCTCTCTCTCTCTCTCTCTCTCTCTCTCTCTCTCTTTCTCTCTCTCTCTCTCTCTCTCTCTCTCTCTCTCTCTCTCTCTCTCTCGGCTTTGTTAGAAATACCTCTCTCCACCATTCAGAAGCAAGGCAGCATTAAGATTGGGAAAGGTGGGTGGGTCATATAAAATAAAGATCAAAGTATCAACTTGATTACTTATAAGGCTAAAATAGAGAATGATTTAGATCTATGAAAAGTGAAATAAGGCAGCTGATCAATGTTTCTCATCAATGTTTCTCTCTATCCCTCTCCCTTCCTCCTGTAAAAAACAAACAAAAAAAATCAATAAAATATATATATTTTTAAATTAGTCTTTAGAAAAAAATTGTGACCATTTTCCTTGAAAAAAAATATATAAGCCTATGAGAATACTTTGAGATCTGGCTTAAGATTACATATCTATAGAGAGGACTTGCTTTTGCTTCTACTAATTGCCCTGGGATACTCCTTACCTGAAACTACTTTAAGTTGAATTTTCCTTTTGAGATGTTCTAGACAATGAGATAACATGAATTCTGATTATAAACCTATATGAGATCCAGCTTATGGTTATGAATTCTCAGAGGAGGTGGTGGTGCTGTTCTTGTTTAATCTACCCAATGCCAAGGCTAAAACCAGGATGTTTCTTTTCTTGTCCTGGCACATTTATTATTCAGTCATCCTTACACCATGATTGTGTATTTTATCTGGCAACCCTGACCATAATAAGAATGCCCTGGATTTTTTAATTCAAAAAGAGTGATTAAAGCCTAATTAAATGGGAAGACAAAAGAAGGAGAATCATAACTTGGTTACTTTCAGGCCCTAAACAAATATCTCTGTGATGTACCAGATTAGAGATTTGTTTATCTACTCTGCATTTTGCCACATCCTGCTTTCTTCTTTAAATAACTTGGTTAGTCTCCACTCACCAGATTTCGAACTCCTTGAGGATATGGATTGCCTTTCTTATCTGTACATACTCCTTATAATATACATAAAGTAGTTGTATGGACTATTGTACATCATCAGTTAAGTGTTTGCTATTGCTCCTAAGTCAACTTTAGTGCTGAATGCTCCTCATTTTCCATCCATCCAGGTACACAAGCCACAAAGTGTCTTCTATTTCTTCACCTCCCACAACTAAGCTTCTTGATTTTCCTTTTAGTTCCTCTCTGATTTTTCTTTATTACTGCAGATTTTTCTTTATTACTTACAGCCTCAGTTTATCCCTAGTCATTTCTCCTCTGGTATATTTCTTAAAAGACCACTTCACGAAATGCGTTACATAGACTCCTAGCTTTGGAAGATTTAACAGGTGAATCTATTTCTATAGTTAAATAAGTCATTTTCTACATAGCACCCACACTGATCTTTTTAAGTAAATCAGATCACAGCAAGTCTCTTTTATATAACTCCTCATGGCTCCCCGTTGCTCTTAGATTAGAATGTACATCTCTCACTCTGGCCTATAAAACCATATTTGATCTGATCCTGAATATGACCCTGGCCTCAACTCCAGACTCTCCCCCTTTTCTTTTCTTTTTTTAAATATATTTCATTGATTTTCCACAGCGAGGAAGGGAGAAGGATAGAGAGCTAGAAAGGTCGATGAGAGAGAAACATCTACCAGCTGCCTCCTGCACACCCCCCACTGGGGATGTGCCCGCAACCAATGTACATGTCCTTGACCGGAATCGAACCTGGGACCTTGAAGTCCGTAGACCGACGCTCTATCCACTGAGCCAAACCGGTTTGGCTCCCCCTTTTCTTTATCCCCTCAGCCTTAATGACTTTCTTGATATTTCTTGAAATGAACAAGCTTATCTTGGCCTCTGCCTAGAACACTTACCCTTAGAGCTTCAGATGGCTAGCTCCTTGTCATTCAAATCTCTACTCAAATGTCAAGTCTTAAAAAGCTCTCCTTAACTCGCATATCTAAATTAAGGCCTCTTTTCTCCACTGCAGTCTCATCACTCTAACCCTTTATCCGAATGTATGTACCTATGTATGTGTTTCTCTTCGTCATTCAACGCATATTTCTGAAGCATCTATCCGCTATGCACCAGGCAATACTCTTGGTAGAGAAGTACATGAAAACAAAACAAAGCAACTTGTCCTCACAGAACTTGCATTTCAGTGATTTTTTTCATTCATTAAATTAAAAATTTACATTTTATTTACATCTAACAATTAATTTTTATTTTACTATCTTCTTCCCCCTAAAATGTAAGCTCCAGAATAAATGAATAAGTGAATGAATGTACGATACAGCTGTAGTGAGTGATCCTTGTAGGAACTCAGCTGCATGTATTCATCCATCACTCCCACTTGCCAGTCAGTCTAGGCAAGGATGGAAATCTAGGAACAGCCTGCCTGTGATATTCCATTGTCAGAATCAGAGGACTTGGTATAGACTAGAGTCCAATAAAGCACTGAGCTCTCTTTTAGCCAACATTTGTAGACAATGATTTCAATTATTTATTCAGGTCTCTTCCACTACTACTGTGCCCCTCCAGGGGGCTGTGCCCCATTGTCAGCTGCACCATTTGTACTGCTGCCAATTCAAATATTTATTCATTGTCCTTGGACACCAATGAGGACAAAATGATTAAAAATCATCAAAAGTCTCCCAACAAAATACTTTGTATCCCAGCACCAGTGAACCTCCCAGAAAAATCTCCTACTTTGGCAAAGCTATCAGAGGGTCCATTTTGTATTTATTTGTGTTAATTATTTCAAGCAATTCTAAGTACAAGGCCTATTAGAATTATGTACTTTTTAGTGCTATTTGGGGCTTAAAATTAGTTGCACTCTTTGGGCATATAAACCTCTTACCCAGTTCATTATCCTCGGGTAGACTGAAGAATTGTCAGTGACCCTCCTACAAATTTGTACAGCATTGTCTAATAACTAAGTACATATTTACTTAGGGAGAATATGCTTTATTGGCAAAGAGCTTAATTATCTCCCCAAACAATTTAAGTATTGGCTTCTAATAATGCTTCTCTCCCCTCAAAGGGAGGGGCACTACATTTCGTAGGGGGTGGACATTCTGCTGATGCTCCAGCAAGGCTGCAGGTGCTCATAAAGGGAACTGTTTGAGAACTCTTGGCCCAAGTGACGGGGGCTCTAGTCTGGTTAATGAGTCTGAGGCAGAGCCAAGAATAGCCCCATTCCCACTCATCTACCTCCTTTACAGAATCCTATCAGAATAAAAATTCATATTAAAAGTGAATTTTTAAAAAGGTGTTTGTACAAACATCTACCACTGTTTTAGCCACACCCTGTGGAAGAATAGGAGTCTTGTCCTGGTGGTGCAGGCTTAGGAGGTGCTGAGAAACAAAATGGAAAGACAAGAAAACAGAAGTGGGCAGGAGAGGGACAAAAAAAATAAAGAAAAAATCCAAAGACCAGTTCCCTCAGGGAAAGATCTGTGAGAAGAGACAGTTTCCAAACTTGTGACCAAATGACCCCAAACTCACAACTTGAGCAGTTTCTTCCTTTCCTTAACAGCATTTATTCTAATAAATTTTGTAACATTTATAAAGAAAATACAGAAATATATATATATATATATGTGTGTGTGTGTGTATATATACATATATATATACACACACACACACACAATCAGACAGAAAAAAACTACTGTTAACATTTTAGCTCTTTCTTCTGATTTTTGATAGTCATATCTATACATGTAGATATACATACATATTATTTATACAGTTAGATATGAATTATCATTCTTTTCATGAAAATGTTTTCATGTCATTAAACATTCTTGAAAAACAAGATTTTAATGGCTGGATACTAGACCATCTTGTGTAAATGTACCATATTTAACCTATTCCCAACAGATGAACATTTAGATTGTTTTTCATATGTACACTAGAGGCCTGGTGCACAAAATTCATGAACAGGGGAGGGGGGGTTCCCCTTAGCCCAGCCATGACTATCTAAGCATCTCCAAAATCCTGATGCCCTCCCCCTGTGACATATAATTCTTATTATTCAAAAAGTGAACTCTAATTCATGTGGAAGAAACCTAAAAGGACACTAACTTGGTCTAAACAAGTTCCAAAGAATATGGCATCCATGAAAGAAAAAAATAAAAGAACAGCCGAAACCGGTTTGGCTCAGTGGATAGAGCATTTGCCTGAAGACTGGAAGGTCCGAGGTTCAATTCCGGTCAAGGGCATGTACCTTGGTTGCGGGCACATCCCCAGTAGGGGATGCAGGAGGTGGTTGATGTTTCTCTCTCATTGATGTTTCTAACTATCTATCTTCCTTCCCCTCTGTAAAAAATCAATAAAATATATATTTAAAATAATAAAAAAAAATAAAAGAATGAAAGTACAGTTGAAGTACTAAGGAAGAAATCATTAAGTAATTATTAAATAATAATATGAAGTGATATGAAATAAAAACAAATAAAGTTTTAAAACACATAATAGAGGACTGAATGCATAAATATGTCACAATATATATTTATATACTATATATGAGGCCCCTAGAATCATAAGAAATGCAAATAATTCACTGTTAATAACTCATTCTCAGATTGTCTCTCCTCCCCCCACCCCAAGTGGGGCATGTGCCCCATGTTGGGAACCCCTACTCTATAGCTTTAGTACAATAAGGTGGGTGCTGTTTTATGGATCATTTACAGTTGTTGCCTAAAAGGTCGAGATAGAAGAAGCCTAATGGATTGAGGACACCTGAGAAGAAGGGGCTGCGGTGGGTGAGAGCCCAGGAGCCCTCTACTCAGCAGCTTAAGCAGTTACCTAGGGGTCTTTGAAGTAATGGGACACAGGATAGACAGGTTTTCAAAAGGCCATGGTAGGGAGACCTGGCTAGCTTGGGATATGAAAGAAAGACCAACAAGCCTAAAAATAAATCTGAAAAGAAATAGCTGAAGGTAACGTAGGAACACCCTGACATTAACTTTCCCCCACAGTTTTGCAGACAGTCAGTTTTGCCTAAACAATAGGTCTCATCCACAGCTAATTCTGGCATATCTAGATAGTTATTAGGTGATAAAGGGCTACTCTTAAGAAACCAAGTTTCTTTTCTCTCCCCCAAATGAAAAATCAACATACAATACACTGAGAAAAAGCAAAATAGGGCCATTTTTGCTTGTATGTCTCTTTGACTGTGTAACTCAAAGTTTACGTAAACTTTAAAAAATTATTGTTCTCTGGACATTTTTAAATGTTCAGTTCCATCTCTAGTTTAAGATATCCCTTTTCCAATACATTTTGTTAAGATGCACATAACTCCTAATATAGCCCTGTGAATGGCCACAGTCGATGGTGAAGGCTATAGGTATTTCTGAAAACATGATAAAGAGTCAGAGTGCATCAGGTAACCACTGAAGGTGACGCTGACCACAGGAGTCAACGTCTCCGTGAGGACAGTGAGTGCCAGCACTGACGATCGCCAAGGAAGCAGTGCGAAGGTGATGCTGATGATTAAGACCTCTGCAGACACGGTGGACATTGTGGTCCTGCCCACCCCACCCTAGGAACCTTAATTTTCTCAGGAAAGGAAAACTGTATCCCCACGCCCTATCTTGACAGGCATCTGTACACACATTCTCCTTAGGAAGTGAGCAGCTGGAAGCCAATAACTATTTCTGAAGGTGTGTTTCCAAATGTGTGAGGCTTTCTCTCTGAATCTGAATTCTCACCTCAAAATATGCTCTCTCAGCTCAAAAATTTGACAAGATCAGCCGAAACCGGTTTGGCTCAGTGGATAGAGAGTCGATCTGCAGAGAGTCGGTCTGCGGACTGAAAGGTCCTGGGTTCGATTCCGGTCAGGGGCATGTACATTGGTTGTGGGCACATCCCCGATAGGAGATGTGCAGGAGGCAGCTGATTGATGATTCTCTCTCATCAATGTTTCTAACTCTCTATCCCTCTCTCTTCCTCTCTGTAAAAAATCAATAAAATATATTTTTAAAAATTTTTTTTTGACAAGATCAAATAACCAGAGCTATTTAAACATCCTACTTTGGATAACACCTTTCAAGATAGTTAACAATTCTAGCTTGTTTATACACTTTCATTCCTCATCATGCCCACCACACACACACTCTCTCTCTCTCTCTTTCTCTCTCTCTCTCTCTCTCTCTCTCTCTCTCTCTCTTACACACACACACACACACACACACACACACACACACACACACACAGACACACACACACACACACTAGAAGCCAGGAAAATTAAGCCACCCCTCCTTACCATTCACATGTACCCTCGACTTAGAGTCAATTTCTAGGTTTGGGATTGTTACCTTTCCTTAATCCCTTAACAGCTGACTCTCAGTTTGTCAATCTAAATCCATTTAGCTGTTTGACTTGAGGGTCTTCTGAGTGGAAATTTTTTATAAAATAATTCTTGCTCTTTAGAATAACTGGTAATAATGAGAAAGACTAATGGACATTCATAAGCTGTTATAAGGCAGTTCCTGTTCTATGCATTATTCATTTATGCAAACTGTTGTGAAGGTACCAAATTCACTGTGCAATTGGGCTGGAAAAGTATCTGGACTCAAGATTGCATTGGTATGCATAGTTCTGAGGCTTGGTTCTATTTAACATTTCCATCAGTGACCTGCTTAAAGGAGCAGAGAGCAAACTCATTAAGTTCCTAGATGGGAGGGATGGCTAGAACGTCAGAGAACAGGATTAGAATTTCCCAGCCCTCCCCAAATTAGCAGAACTGTTGGAGTCAAGTATGTTTATTAGGGACAGGAAAGGGGAAAGTAAGTTGCCAAATGCTAGTTGAGTAATTGTTACTTAGGAGAACTGAAAAGAACATAGGTGCAAACACAGACTCACAGCAGGAAATAAACTCACCCAGTAGAATCACTGGTGTTCACTGGGACCTTTGCACCCCCTTAAAATGAATTCAGATCCCCAGTCCATGGACTGTGGAAGCAGAAAGCCCTCCCCAAGAATCCAAAGAATTCTAGTGAGCTTTACTTTCTCATCGTCCGTCTAGCTTCAGATCCCTGACTCCCTTAATTAGCCTGGCTTATGATTCATTTCATTGCCCTGCTCTAGTCAATCTATCAAAAACCATGTTGACTCAGATTTGAAAACCTTTTCATGAGCCAATCACAACCTCCTGCGAAAAGGCATGGCTCTTCTGGGCTGTCTTGGCTCTTGTTCAATCCTTACAGTTAAACTCCTACCCCAGGTTACTTCACAAGGTATTTTCCTACATGCAGATAGTTTTCTCTCTATAGGAACTCTTGGGTCAGCTGTTAAGAAAATAACATTTACACCAGTATTACCTAACAAAGGTGAGTAACCCAGTAGTGCTTCCAGGCAGGGGCCAGAAAACTTTGTCTGGACAATAAGGTGACAGACAGTAAATATTATCTATCTCTGTTGCTTCTACTCAATTCTGGCACTATACAGTGAAAGTAGTCCTACACAGTATGCAAACAAAAGGGCATGGCCAGATTTGGCCCCGATGGATGTTGGTCACAGTTTGCCAACTCCTGCTAGACTCAGACTCAGAACCTTTGACTTTTGGGGAGATTTTGCACCATCTTATCCAAACAGGTCATTTTACAGCTACAGAAATCAGGACTCATCAAGTAGAGTCAAGTTTAAGCAAGTTCTCAAGACAGTTAAACCAGGGTTACTACTGCAAAGTAGAAACAGGTAGCCTAATTCCCAGGCCAGTGCCCTCACCTCTGCAAAAAATCACTAGGCTGGCAGAAACCGGTTTGGCTCAGTGGTAGAGCATCGGTCTGTGGACTGAAAGGTCCCGGGTTCGATTCCAGTCAAGGGCATGTACATTGGTTGCGGGCACATCCCCAGTAGGGGGTGTGCAAGAGGCAGCTGGTCGACGTTTCTCTTTCATCGATGTTTCTAGCTCTCTATCTCTTTCCCTTCCTCTCTGTAAAATATCAAATATATATATATATATATATATATATATATATATATATATAATCACTAGGCTGTTTTCAGAAGTTTCTGGGGATCCCATGTAAAAGGCAGAGCCTCTTCTGAAAATGTATCCACTATAAGGCGCAATGCTGTAGTCGTATTATGTGTAATACACAATAGAGTTGTGGTATAACATCCCTAGGAGGACCAAAGATGAATGTTTGGCTAAAGATCCGGGGCAGTTCTACCAAAAGGAAGACTTAGTGAAACCAAACTAGAGCCTAGAGTAGATCAAAATGGAAAGCTATGCAGGAAGCTCAAGGGACGTTGTTTTGTTTAGTTTTTCAAAAGTTAAAGGTGACATAAAATATTCATGCACCAAGAGGAATGTTTTCAAGAGGAGCAATTGTTTTCCATCTCCTATTTGAATAAAAAGAGCAAGACTGGAGTATAACAGATAGACAGACTTGCTAGAGGTAACTTTTATCCACAAAAACTGAAGACCAGAGGAAGTCACTGAATTCCCTTAATAATTGGATCTGGAGTAGCATGTTTGGGGAGGTTTAAGAGAGAGGGAAATGAGAGTCTGTGATTATCAAAGTCTTTTCTCTCTCTATGAAGTCCCATGAAAGCTGATACAACAGGGGCACAGTGAATCATTATACTTAATGAGAACAGGACAGTTTCTTTAAGAGGGTTGTGCAGTGTAGGACACAAAGTGGATACTATATTGGGGGGTGGGGGGGAGACAAGTGTTCAGATTTAAAAGGAACCTCCCAGATAACAACCCCTCTCATTGGTGGGCAGTTAGGATAACTCGTGGAAAACCCACCATGTGGGATTGGAAGCTTAAAGCCCTTTTTCAAGTGTATGTATATGTAGGTATGCTTGATGCTTTTACCTCTTCAGAGACCAGGAGTTTCTCAAAGTAGACAGTTCCTGTTCTGCAATTTGAAGTCCCAGTAGCTTGGGGCCTATTCCTCCTTGAAAGTCAGGGCCTAGTATTTATGAGACCTTTTAGTTTACTAGCTTTGATAAAGATAAATCATAGCACACAGCTTTGTACTCGTTAAAATGGTACAATCTGTTCAAATGCCATTTCTGGACAGAACATTTCATAAAACTATCCCAGAAGATTGTCTCAAGACAACTTTTCCAAAAGCCCATTTTTCCAAATGATGAACTCTTGGCAATTATTATTTTTCATGGTTGTAATTTTTTTTCCAGATGACCCAGGAACCTGCACATCGTGCGTTGCGAGGTATTACATGTAAGTGTGGCCTTCTTTTTCACAGCACTAACTTTTCTGCAGTTGAAGCGTTACCTACTTCATCCTAACTCAGTGATTACAGGAAAGAGGCCCTGCAGCCTGGAGCAGCTCTGCCCTGTCAGGCTATTAACGGACAATTCCTGGATTTAGCAATAGGAGCCCAGCTGTTTTCTTGCCTGGAGAGGAGGCCTTCGCTTTCTTGGTCCTGGAAGGCACCCAACCTGACACTGGTGTCTAGGAATCTTGCCATGGGTGACCAGGATTCAGACCTTGCTGGTGCTGGACAGACCTTAGTAATAGACCCAACACCAGGCAAGCTGTTTCCAGATGTTTGCATGGAGACTTTGTCCTTAACAAGAGTTGGATGGCCCAGGATGAAACCAGGTGCTACAATAGCTCTCAATGGCCCCCTGGGTGATGAAAGACACAGACCACTGGGTTAAATGAAATACTGGTAACCGTCATCCCCAAAGTTCTCTACTACAAATCTACAAATCAAACATGGCATGTCTCAATGTCACCTCCTCTTCCCAGTCTGTCTCCCTTCCAGGGAAGAAACACTAAGAAAAGAAAAGAAGGGAGGTGAAAAGGCAGGTCCAGATGATGCATAGCCTATGTAACTCCTCCCTATCGTCCTAAGAACTGGAGAGTTTTGTGATAAACTCTCACATCCATTTCTTCTCTTCATCTTTCCGAAAACATTGTCAGGAACATGGGATCGATGTTATTCACCAGAAGGAAAAAAAAATGAAGCTCATAGAGACTATGGGTTCTTTCATAAAGCACCACAAGCTAGTGTGTGTGTGTGTGTGTGGGGGGGGGGGGGGGCGTGTCTAGATTTGGGTCACCTCAACTTTAATGAGATTGATTCCAAGGGGGGGGGGTTAAAATGTGGTAGTGGGTGGGAAGACATTGAAAGGGATGAGGTAGATGGCATGGAAAGGGAAACCTAACAAGCTGAAACATATTAAAAACAACCAGTTAATCTTATTATTACTTAACCTTATGGTTTTAATTGAACTATCCCAGAGTAGGCTATTATTCTCTGCATTGATTGTGTCTCTCCATCACTGCATTCCTGCCCTACTGATTTATTGTTCCATTTAAACAGGGGAAGCGGGGTGGAGAAGAGGGCCCCAGACTTGATTATTAAAAGATAGACCAGATGACAGTAAATGAGCAGAAAGAAATTTGTCAGCATGTTCACTGTTGGCATTTGCCCAGCCTATGGCCTGCCACAGACACCCTAAGCAGAGATGAACAGCAGAAATGCAAGCATTCCTTGCTGAGGTGACATGGTGGAGGACACAAACTGTCCCTTGAAGAACCGAGGTAGGACCCAAAGAAATAATGACCATGCAGAAAGGGGTGAGGAATTCTCCTCTTTGTCTCTATATTATGACTCTGTGTCCCTCCAGCCTAGCTCTACCCTTCTTCATTTTGACACCAAAAAGACACCCCTTGACCTGCACCTACTTGCTCTGTCACCTGGCAGCATATTCTGTTAAAGTTTGAAGCCGGCCACTTCAGCCTCGCCAGCTCACCACTGCCCACTAAGGAGCAAATTTCACAATACCCTGTGAGCAACAAAAACAGCAGGCCCTCGAATAACCGTTATGTCTTTTAATGTCATTTCATTATAATGTTGATGAGATGCTGTTGGGACTTAACTCTGGTCTCTAGTATCAATTAGCCTATTTCATTATACATCATTTTGCTTGAAGTCGCAGAACCTCTCAACCACATTAAGGGCCTACTGTACACTAAAAAGAACATGTCCAATACCGTGAAGGTAAAACATGTGACATTTATTTCAAGAAACACACATTTATAACCCTTTAGAAAATTTAGTGACTTTGAATGCAGCTAATAAAACACCCTGAAATAGAAGTTGGTGAGAAAGAAATGCAAAGCCTGCCTCTGATATATTGTTGATGCTACAAAATTCATCAAAGGGCAAAGATCAATTTCATTCCACTCCCTCTTCAAATGAGCCTATAATTCAGTGTAGAATGAGAATAATGGATAGTATGTGGAGAAATATGTATGCATAAAAGCTAAGGCACTACCATGTTGATATTAATAATCCGGTTACAGACATTTTGGTAAGCTACTTGAACCCAACACTGAGCTCTTTCAGGCCTTGCAAGTGCCATGTGGCAAAAGCACACAAACTATCTGTTCAAACAGACCTTGGTTAAATCCAAGTTCCACCTTAACTACCTATGCGACTTGAGTACTTAACCTTGAGACTCAGTTCCCTGATCTGGAAATTAAATGTAAGTAATGGCTACCATTTGAGGATTGCGTGGATGTGTAAATAAGCTAATACTTGACACATAATCACTCCTCCATAAATAAATAGCAGCAGCCCTGTCCTTCTCCTCCCTGGCCTCCTCTCAGCTATCCCGATAAGGGTGCTCAGAGGTCCAGAGAGAGGCGAGTAATGACTTATTTGGAAGGCACACACAGACCAAGAGGGAGTTTTCTCCCTTGAAACCCAAATACCTACACTTGTTAAAAACTATGCATAGACATACAAGAGATTAAATGATGGTGGTTAAGAGAAATACATCAACATCGTTCATGGAAGAAACTCCATCTTCTCCCCTAGGTTTGAACACCACTGCTATACATCCTGCCCTGAGAAGACCTACACGGAAGGATCTGAATGCAAAGCCTGTACTTCCAACTGTGACATCTGTGACCGGAATGGGTGTTACTGGTGTGAAGAGGGCTTCTTTCTCCGGGGTAAGCCTGACAGTGGCATCAAACAAAGTAAAAATCGGCTCCAGAGCTCCACCAGAAAGAACATAGCTGGGCCCTAGCTATTTTGGTTCAGTGGTTAGAGCATCAGCCCACAGACTAAAGAATCGAGGTGTGATTCTGGTCAAGGGCACGGTACCTCAGTTACAGGCTCCATCCCAGTAGGGATGCGTGCTGGAGGCAACCAACTGTATCTCTCCACATCAATGTTTCCCTCTCTGTCTCTCCCCCTCCCTTCCACTCTATCAATGGGGAAAACATCATCAGGTGAGGATTAACAAAACAAAACAAAAAAAAAAGCAAGAAATAACAGCTGTTTGATTGGTTTCAGGGTCTGCGTGTGTGGGTACCTCTAGTCCAAGGAGAAATTTCAATTTGATTTAAAAATAAACATTAGCCAGGACTAGCAACTTCTGCTTTTATTACATAGTTCCTATTTCACTAATTAATCTCAAATTATTCCAAACTGATGGAAGCATGAGTGGATGTGAGGATGCGGGGGACACTGGAGATAGTGCTTTGGAATCTAAGTCACCTGAAATATTCAGAGCCATAACTCTCTCCTTTAGTGTAATCCATATTGTATATTTCTGAGCACTGTAAAAGCTAAACAAAGTCTGTTTTCTTGGGATGTGGTCAGTTCATTGCCTTTGATGACGATGGATGGCTAGGAAAGAAATACATTGTGAGTCTTCCAATTAAAGAACTAGTACGTAGTTCAGTGTTCTTGAATGCTCGTGTGGGAGAGAAGGGGAGAGAAAGCAATGATCTCCCGTTGGTCTCAAACTATTCTTCCCCAGGCGGCAGCTGTGTGAGGAAATGTGGGCCCGGCTCCTACAGCGACGCGGAGATGGGCAGCTGTGAGCCCTGCCACCCAGCCTGTGAAACCTGCACCGGCCTGAGCCAGGATGAGTGCAGCAGCTGCCCCCCGGGACTCCAGCTGCTGCATGGGACCTGTGTGGGTCCCACCCAGACCCAGATCGAAGGCAAATTCTGGAATGGTATGTTTCTCCCCCAGAGCGATCATGGGTGTCCAGCTGCCTTTGCTTTCGGGATGCCCAGAGGTGAAGGCCGGGCGGCGAAACAAAAGCTTGGGATGAGAATCAAGACTGGGTCTCTCCGATGGTCCAGGCAGCCTGGGGGAAGGAGACTGTCGCTGGCTTTTGGCCCGGAGGGAAACCTAAAGGCGCCTGAGTTTCCACAAGGGTGGGCGGGCTCCAAGTGCCTAGTCAGAGAGAGGTGGCCCGACTACCATTGTCTCGAAGATTCAGGAACAGCTTCTGTCATTCCTGAAACTCTTCAGTAAGGTAAAGGAGAGCTGCACTAGGGTAGGCTATGTCAGTGAAGCAAGGAAGCACTGCTCTGAAGTACTGGAACTTAAGCTAAAATAGCGGATCTGTCTGGGTGGGTTATGAGAAATGGCCATCATTCAAGCTTTGCCTTTTAACAGCTGCCCTCTCCAGCTGCCCGGGGGAGAGCGGGGTCCTGAGAGGGGTGGCGGTGAGGGAGGAGGTGGCAGCTTGGACTCCAGCAACAAAGGCCTGCACGTATCATTCCCAGCGAGTCTGCAGAATTGGCCTCCTCGCCTTGGAGGCTCGGTCACGGGCTTCCTTGCCAGGTGATCACAGACATGGGTGGCCTCTCCATATCCGAGGAAGTGACAAAACAAAGTCCTCTTCCTGCTGGGAAGATCCCATTCACTTTCTGTGCAGAGACTCTCGTGCAAACAAGAGATGCTCTCTGTTTGATTTGGAGGCAAAGATTTGTTAAAAAAAAAAAAACAAAACACACACACACACACACACACACACAAAAAAAAAAACAAAAAAAAAAAAAAAACAAAGGTCATCTCAGTGCAGGAGCAACAGCAGCTGAAGGGAAGTTCTGCTCGGGACAGGTCTTCTGAGGGCTGGAGAGAGTGAGGGATGGGGCTGGAGGAAAGATGTTGCTGGCTTTCGGGGGCGGGATTTCCGCGGCTGCTGTCTACCAGGACTCCGCTGCTGCCTATGCAACAAAGGAAAAGCAGCTCGGAGACCACGGCACACCCAGCGGCCAGAGGCCACCGTGAACACAGGCCGATTTCAGAGGCAGAGCTGGGAAGATAACCATTCAGTCCCGATTGGGAGATCTTCCGTGAATTGTAGCTGAAGCAAAATGCTGGAAAACGAGTGTGCCTGCCACTCAGGCATGTAAGAGGCCACGCAGGCCAAGGGGAAAATAGTCTGGTGCTGTGTTTTCTAGCGCAGAACATCTGTATTTTATCTGGCATCCAGATGATGAAAACGTCCAGGGAGCCAAGAGGCATAGCAGACTTGATCTCCCAAGTGATTACGCGTCCCCTTTCAACTGGACTACGCACTTTGCTAAGCAGAAAGCGGGCCTTGATTGCTCCCCTTGGTCAAGGCACCACACCCACCCCCTCCACATTGTCTACTATCAACATGTCATGTTTTTGAAGGGAGAAAGGAATTAGTCCGTTTGGGGATTTAGCGGCAATAAAAGATGGGGGGGAGCAGATGAGAATCATTCTCAGGGCTGGACAAAAGCAATAAAACCAAGGCCATGGCTGCACTTTTCCAGCTCCATGCTCTAGGAAATAGGGTGTGCAGCCTATGAACAGTGAGGAAACACGGTTCCTCCTCTGAGCCAGGACGACTCGGCTTCCCCGGCACAGATTAGGTACCTCTGAAATGGACAGGAAGGGGGAGAGAGCTCTGCAAAGCCCCGGGAGTGTTTGAGTGGAGGCCCACATCTTTCCCTCCATTTCTGTTCCTTACAAAAAAAAACCAAGGTGGAAAGTGTAACAGGAGAGCAGGTAGGGAGTCCCAGAGACCTCCTCGGCCACGCCTTTCAGATGATGGAAAGCAGACTGCAGCCATTCCGGGCCGACTCAGAGGGAGCCAGGCCAATCCCAGGGTGTTTATGGGAGGGTAGGTGATACCAGGAAGGCAGTGGTACTGCTTTAAACGCAGCTGCAGATCCAGGTAGGGGAGGTAAGATGGGGCAAAGGTCAGGCCTTCACCCACACTACTCCCTAGGGCAGCGATTTTCAACCTTTTCCATCCCGTGACATAAACTAGTTACTAAAATCCTGTGGCACATTGCCCTGGCCAGCGTGGCTCGCTTGGCTTTGGAGTGTCGTTCCCTGCACCAAAAGGTTGCACATGCCCAGGTCGTGGGCTTGGTCAGGAGACAATCTCTCTCTCTCTCTCTCTCTCTCTCTCTCTCTCTCTCTCTCTCTCTCTCTCCCTCCCTCCTTTTCTCCCTCCCTCCCTCTCTCTTACTTTCTTAAATCAATTAAAAAGAAATTCTGCAGCACACCAAAAAAAAAATCTATCTTTTGCCAATCTGACAAAAAAAAAAAAGTAGGTATAATTTTGGTTCATTCACACTGGACGGCTACTGTTGTGTTGGCTGTGGTCACTTCTTATTTGACACTCTGAGGGAAAAGAGGTCAGCGCCCCTGACTACATAAGTCAGGTATTGCGTGTCTTAAAAATTCCTATGGTACACCGGTTGAAAATCGCTGCCCTAGCGGAAACAGTAAGATCATGCTTGCATCCAAAGGCTGTGCTGCCCCCACTGTCTATGTCAGCATGACCTGGGGGAATAGCCTTGAAATAAAAGCCCAACTAGAGTTCACTGAACTCCTCTTTCAATGAGGCGGCTGGCTATTCACGATGAAATCGACCGTGATGAGAGGACCATCCTTCTTCCTCAAGTACCAACAGAGTGGGAATACCTCCCGCCCTAGTGCAAGGATGGAGGTCCCTACACATCAGCCAGGCCCGCCAAATCCTCCAGCTAAGACTAGAGAATCTCCAAAGAGAGTGGTGGCTCAGCCTCTGTTCTGCCGGCCACCAAAAGGCGCTGTACAAAAGCATAGATCACCCCCAGGTCCCCTGTCCCAGTCACCCACATACTGTAAAGATTAATTAGACTAGTACCACAGCCATTATTAAGTGGGCTGCTAATGATTTCGGGGTGAGTCAGGCATCACAGAGCCACTGCTGGTGGAAATGTTCAGGTGTGAAGGCTGGTGGAAATGTTCAGGTGTGAAGGCTGGTGGGAGTGTTTGGGTGTGAAGGCTGGTGGGAGTGTTCAGGTGTGAAGGCTGGTGGGAGTGTTCAGGTGTGAAGGCTGGTGGAAGTGTTCAGGTGTGAAGGCTGGTGGGAGTGTTCAGGTGTGAAGGCTGGTGGGAGTGTTCGGGTGTGAAGGCTGGTGGGAGTGTTCAGGTGTGAAGGCTGGTGGAGGTGTTCAGGTGTGAAGGCTGGTGGAAGTGTTCAGGTGTGAAGGCTGGTGGGAGTGTTCAGGTGTGAAGGCTGGTGGGAGTGTTCAGGTGTGAAGGCTGGTGGAAATGTTCAGGTGTGAAGGCTGGTGGAGGTGTTCAGGTGTGAAGGCTGGTGGGAGTGTTCAGGACTTTGAAAAAAAGATGATGGCCTCCACTGGTCTCCTGAAACCACTGTTGGGTATGGAAACAGTTTACTCCACGACTTTTAAATCATTCGGATTTCCTTAAGTGACTTTCCCCCCATGACGCTGGAAAGTCCTGCATAATTTCCCTACCCACCTCGTCCCACCACTGATTAAAACCATGTTTGTAGCAGGCTCTAATTACGCATTCTGATGGCAGTCTGATCTGCAAGGCACAGATAGGATGAATTAACTTTCTATCTTTGACCACATCCTAACAATTTATCACTAGTGGCCTGTCTTTGGATCTTAATTCCTATGCTCTGAGAGAGACTGGAATCCCAGACAGTCACTAACACTGAGAGCCACTCAGGTGTGAAAAAAATCTCAATGATGGGAAATGTGTTTCTAAACATTAGAGAACTTAAAAGAAGGACTCTGTCAGTGTATACAATTGCTTCACTTAGAAATCGTATTTACTTAATTAACCAAACAGAACTCAGAGTGCAGAAAACACGTCTCCAGGTAAGTAATCCAGCCTTTTGCCTGGTGGCATGGAGGAGCCGCGTGTATCCAGGTGCACTGAGTGTCACATATCCAGGAATTTTATAAGTGGGTTATAACATCATTGGCAGTTTGAAATCAAGTTTTTTGTTTTGTTTTGTTTTGTTTTGTTTTGTATTCCAAAAAGCCATTTTACCAGCACAGCACTGCTTTGGCTTCTACCAAATGATTTTACAATCCAAATGAAGTTCAACAACATCTCTGGAGTGGATGAGAGTTAGGCATGCCTGAATTCAAATCCTGGCTCTGTCCTTTACTAGCCATGTGACTCTGAATATATATATATATATATATATATATATATATATATATAGCCTCGCTGAGCCTCAGTTTCCTCACCTATAAAATGGGAACGTGAAACTACCTCACCCACGCTTATTTTGAGAATTAAGTGAAAGAGCACATATAAAGCTCCAGGCACATAATATGACACAGACAAAGTTCATCTGTTCCCTAGCCCTTTAACCTGATCCAGTTGTAAGACATGAGACACTAGTTCATTTTCAAAACAGCCTTCCCTTCCTCATGAAAAAGAGGCATCGGGGTCTGGGGAAAAACAGCCCCAGAAAGGAGGCAGCAGATAATGCTCAGCTGGGATGCCAAATAGCCTGGAAGAGCCCGGACCCAATATATTCACAAATACATTAATTGCAGCTTTCTTTGTAATAACAAGAAAAAATTAAGTGAATTGTGGTTCATGCAAATAAATACACAAACCATTAAAATGATGTGTATAAATAATTTTAATGACAAGATAAAATGCCTCTAAGATTTATAGCATTAAATGCAAAACATATTTAAGGCAAAAAAAAACATTTTTGCAATTTTTTAATTTTACTTAAAATTAAAAATTAAGTGAATGACGGTTCATGCAAATAAAATACACAAACCATTAAAAATAATGTTTACAAGGAATTTCAATGGCAAGAGGAAATGCCTATAGGATTTATAATAATGTAATGCAAAATGCAGGGACGGTATTACGTATGCAGAAAATGTGAATGATTACACATATATCCGCCACACTCGCACATTCACTATAAAGATGAAGAGCCTATAAAGTCTATGCAGCAGACATTTCTGGGTGGTACGATGATAGGTGAACTTTATCTTATTTATCCTTTTTGCGTTAAAAAAAAAATAAAACTTTATTCTTTTCAATAAAAAAGAACCTGTGCTCACTTCAAGTCCATCTTTGGTGAAGAGCCTGCTGCAGAAGCAACGATGGTGGAAGTTTCAAATCAAAAGAGGTAACGGAAGTAGGGAGGAGAAGGCAATCAAAACCAATCAGTAGTCTCTGACATTGAATCCAACCCAAGAAGCTGGGCGACCGGGAGCAAGTGGGAGGAAGAAGCCATGAAAAGAGGGGACCACTACCCAAAATATAAGTGGGTGCTCAAAGGGGAGAGGCTGGGGGGAGACCCAGCAGTGGAGCCTTCTAGAACATGTAAAGACATTCCTCATGTGCTGAGTGGCTACCTCTGACACAGGGGGGCTATAAGAAAAGCCTCACCTTTAACTTCCTTTGAGAGAAAAAATAGATGGTTACAACAGGAGACCAGGAAAATGAAGTAGGATACATCCATGCAGTGGAATGCTGTGGAGCTAGGGACAAGAATGAGGAGGTTCTTTAGGGGATGATAAAGAATGGTCTCCGAAATATATTGAGTTACCAAAAAAAAAGAAAAAGTCAATGTGATAAATAGTGTGAATAGATACAGCTTGTATAAAAGGAGTGAAAATGGATTAGGAGGGAGGCTTCATGATATATATGCTTTTTTGCACATTCTGAACCATGTATTGCTTATTTAGTAAAAGACCCAGAACCCCTGTTTTATGTGGTCGAGCTACAATTATTTTTGAAGGATGGATGCTACATTTTCTTGGTCAAGGTGATTTTTGTTTTCAAGGTCCCATACAATCTAGAATCGCTGGCGCAGGGGAAAGAGAGAGAGGAGGGAGAAGGAAACTGTGGTCAAGGTTAAAATTTTCTTGTTGAGATTAAGTCAGTAATCTTTGCCAGGCTTAATTACTGTTAAGTGTGTGTACAGAGTACCCTCTAGTGGAGGCACGAGGACATTACCAAAAACTTTATACCAAGTGTATCACAGTAAAATATCAAATTGCCAGGAAGTAAAATATGTCATTGTAAATACATGTGTATGTGTAGATATATGCACAATATTTTACACAAATAAGTTAAAAATTATTAAAAATTCATATCTTTGCAACTATAACATTTTAGTCAGTGTTTCTCTCTGTCTTTCCCCCTCTCTCTTCCACTCTCCCTTAAAATCAATGGAAAAATATCCTCGGGTGAGGATTAACAAAAACACACACACATTTTTTAAATGATAAAATCAAAAGAAAATCGTCCCATGGCCTGGACATACATTAAAGATATTCAAGGCTCTCAATGTCTGACAAATATTTTTTTATGAATAATTGTTCTCAGCCACTAATGAAGCCCTTCTTTTCTCCTGTTTCACTGAGATAGAATTAACATAATGTTATGCTGTCTCAGTGGGTATAACATAATTGACATATGTATATATTACAAAATGATCACCACAGTAAGATTAGTTAACACATCCATCACCTCCACAGTTACCATTTTTTTGTGTGTGTGATGAGAACTTTTAGGATCTACTCTATTAGCAACTTTCAATGACCCGATACAGTATTATTAATTATAGTTGCCATGCTGTATGTGCATCACATTCTAAGAATTGGTTCATCTTATAACTGAAAGTTTGTACCCTTTGACCACCTTCACCCACTCCCTCCACCACCCCAGCCCCTGACAACACCAATCTAGACTGTTTAAATGAGTTTGGTGTTTTAAGATTCTACATATGAGATCAGAGAGTCCTTGTCTTTTTCTGTATTTCTCTTAGCATAATGTCCTCAAAATTCATCTCTGTTGTTACAAATGGCAGGGTTTCCCTCTTTTTATGGATGAATATATCCATTGCATATACAGGTGGGTCAAAAGTTGTCTTACAGTTGTTCATATGAAAAATAAATACAATAATTAATAAATAATAATACAAGACTAAACTGTTTCATGTACTCACAACTGTAAACCTGCTTTTGTCCCACCCTGTATATCCCGTATCTTCTTTATCCATTCATCCACTGATGAACACCTGGGCTGTTGCCATGTCTTGGCTATTGTAAATAACGCTGCAATGAACACTGTGTGCAGTTATCTCTTTGAGATACTGATTTCATTTCCTTTGGGTAAATATCCAGAAGTGGGATTGCTGGGTCATATGGTAGTTCTATTTTTAATTTTTTGAGGAACCTTCATACTACTTTCCATAGTGGCTGCACCGATTTATATTCCCACCAACAGTCCAAGAGATGTCTCCTTTCTCCACGTCTCTCACCAGCACATGTCTCTTGTCTCTTTGATAAGAGCCATTCTAACAGGAGTAAGGTGATAGCTCTTTGTGATTTTGATTTGCATTTCTCTTGATTAGTCAAAAATGATGTTAGCAACAAACTGTTGCTCATTTCTCTGCTGCCCTCTTTTTTTGGGTTAAGTGACTTGTCAAATTAAAAGGACCTTCTGGGAAAAGACTCAATCACGTTAAATCATGTGAATTACTTTTGTGAAAATCCTGTGACTAGCATTGCTCTGCACAGGGCTAATTGAGCTCTTCTCATTCTCATTCTCTCTCTCTCTCTCTCTCTCTCTCTCTCTCTCTCTCTCTCTCTCTTTCTCTCTCTCTCTCTCTCTCTCTCTCTCTCACACACACACACACACACACACACACACACACACACACACCCCTCTCAAGGAGATTACCTCAGTCAGTCTATTAGAAAACCAGGGCAAGTTTTTCTCTCTAAACTAGGAAAAAGACTGCCACTCAGGATGGCAGGATGGACAATCAGGTGTATCTCTATGTCTACATCCATATCCACCTACCTACCTTTGAATCTAGCTTTCTCTGTAGCAAGGCTCACTGGCTAATTAACCATGAGCACCATCATGGAAGCCAAACCATGCCTCTGGTGCCACGCCAGCTATAGAATAAAAGGCCCAGAGAGGGAATGTGGTGGGATGATAATAAGGAAGTCAGGAAAGAGGAGAAAGGAAACGATGAGCTACCATTTACTGCACTCTACACACATTATCTCATTTAGTCTTCACTACAGTCCAAACAGGGAAGGATCACTCTCATTTTAGAGATGTGGAAAAGTAGGGCTCTGAGAGTTTAATTATTGCATCCATGGTTACCTACCTTAGCAGCATATCTGGGATCTAAAGGCAGGTGTGACTAAAGAGCCAACTCCACCAGACTAACTCTCAGAAAGAGAATGCACTATAAGAGAAGGGGGGGGAGGAAGGAAGAAGGAGGAAGGGAGGGAAGAAAGAAAAGAGGGAAATGGCAAGATGCCAACATAACAGTTGACTGAAGGTCAGAGTTATTCATATGATACATTCTGAGCTAGAACTTCTTCTTCTAATTTTCCTGTGTCAGTCATGCTGATTCCTGAACAATTACTGAAATTTAGTCATGATCTCAATGTGTACTGACTGAATGATGTCCTTGAAGTCATTATGTATGTCTGTTGTTGTTGTTATATTTAAGATTTTTTAAGTTGATTTTTAGAGAGAGGGGAAGGAAGAGAGAAACATCGATGTGAGAGTGGAACATCTGTGAATTGTCTCCTGCATGCCCCCTCCTAGAAATCAAGCCAGAAACCCAGCATGTGCCCTGATCAGGAATTTAACCAGAAACCTTTCGGTGCAAGGGATAATGCCCAACCAACTGAGCCACACCAGCCAGGGGTTATGTATGACTTTGAAACTTTCTTAAAAAGCCTGCCCACCAAATGCTCTTGGAGGGAAAGAGAGAGGAGAAGCGCTAATGTTTCTTTGGTTGGCCTGCTTATCACCTGACCAACCAGAAAGCTTTTGGGTGGCTCCAGTTTGGTGATAATGATGAGTTGGGACTAATTTAAGATGAATAAATTTAGGTTGCATTCCACCATGGCTACTCTGAAGAACACAGACCCAAACATTAACCCAACTATAAAATCTGGTACCAAAGAACAAAAAATAATAAGTTTTTCATGAAAGACACAATGAGTTCTCATTTATCACTTTGGAGTGAAGAGAACTGGCAATTTAAGAATCATGGGGAAATAACTCATTCATGTGTGTATACACACATGCACTCAAACACTCACCATCACACATTTTTTTTTACATCAAGCAACCTACAGGGCTGCTGCTTGAATACTGAATCATTTGTCCACCCCCACATATTTATAATAGCTGGTTTTGCTCAGTGGTTAGAATGGTGGCCTGCAGACTGAAGGGTCTTAGGTTTGATTCTAGTCAAGGGCACGTACCTGGGTTGCAGGCTTAATTCCTTGGCCCAGTTAGGGTGCTTGAAGGAGGCAACCAATCAACGTCTCTTTCTCACACATTGATGTTTCTCTCTCCGTGTCTCTCCACTCCCTCCACTCTCTCTAAAAAAATCAATAGAAAAAAATATATATCCTCAGGTGAGGATTAACAAAACCAAATATATAAATAAGTAAATAACATTTGTTAGTTCAAACATCCCCTTAGCATTAAAGACTATCCTGTCCCTGGAAGTTTGCAAAGAAAGTCTTCACAATCAATTATAAATGAAAGAATAAGAGTAAGAAAAAAATGAATTCCACATTCATTCATTTGGTAGGCCAAAGCTGGCGCCAGCATTTAGTGAAGGCAAAATGTACTGGGGGTGGGAAAGGAGACAAGATTTCCCTTGAGATCTTTTCCAATACTATGAGCCTGCTCAACAGAAACTGACTTCTTGTTCCTTTTCTCTACACAGACGTTTTAAGAAAACAGCAGCCTTGTCATTCCTCTTGTAAAACCTGCAATGGATCGGAAACCCTGTGCACTTCATGTCCAAAAGGTTGGTGTGGAGTGTGACAGGAGGGGGCAGTGACCAAGCCAATTCATGACAACTCACGTATATTATCATCTTTAAGTAAGGGGTCTGCAGGACTTGATCTAGTCCCAGCACATGTTCCTATTACAGTGGCTGCTCTGGAGCAACATGGGCACCCAAACATGGACCCACAATAAAAACTGGCTCTCAAAGAACCAAAACGGAAAAGAAATGTTTTTCATCCAGACGCATGATGAAGTTAGAAACTGCCTGGCCACAGAATTTGTTAGGTCTCTGGGAACTTGACATTTCTAGGGGCTCCCCTGCTGTTTTAGAGTGCATTAGACAAAACAAGAGAGCTTACAGTGGACAATCTAGGTGAGGATACGTAGTCTGCCTATTGTTTCTTCGTTTTTGGTACTGAATGTAGAGCAAATAACACAAGAGCAATATGTAACAGCTTAACAAATTAATTGCTTTATCATCTATAAAAACAAAACATCAGAAATAACAACTTCCCTGAATTAGGGATATATTTTATTAACATGGTGCACTAACATTAAAAATTAATGCTCCCATTAAAGTGATTGTTATGTTGGAATGTGCAACGTTAACAGTGAGATGGGACGCAAAAGCAACAGAATTTAAAATGGTATGTGTGTCATGATTCTACTCCAACAAAGCAGGAAAGTTTGCATACAAAAATTGAAGGAACTGTCTTGGAATTCTGAAGTTGAGGGTGACTTTTAAATTGCTTTCTTTAATAATGTTGCTATCTGATTTTTTCAATTAAAAATAAACAGATGGGACCATCTGTTGGGTGGAAGAGTTGCTACTACGTTAGTGTCCTAATGAGATAGGCCCCAAATAGACTCCACCAAGCTGTGCACGTGTAACTGTCATGCACTAGGAAGACAGCCAAAGGTGTTAACAGACCGATCAACCAGGTAGAGGGAACCTCCAAAGTGACCCTCATCAATATCAGTAGGACCAAAAGCCTCGTGTTGTCGAGTTCCTGTCTGGAGATTTAACTCATCCTTTTGATAAGTCTGAGATACTTGCATCTTTGGGACAGTTTAAAAAGTTGCTGTGAGTGCCAATTCTGTGCAACAATGTTGGCGCTATAGGAGGGGCACACGCTGACCACCTGATCTGCCTTCTTCCCTGGGTTTCCAGGCGCGTACCTGTTGGCTCAGGCCTGCGTCGCCTCCTGTCCCGAAGGCACGTGGCCCTCAGGGAAGAGTGGCAGCTGTGAGAAGTGTCCAGAGGCCTGTGCCTCCTGCTCAGGAGCCGATCTCTGCAACAAGTGCCAGGCGAGGCTGGACCAACCTCTCTTCCTCCACGAAGGCAGGTGCTACACCAGGTGCCCCGAGTAAGTCTCCTTTCCTGTCACTTCCTGTTTGTGTTCATTTTCCTACAGTAATTTGGATATGATTCCTTCCTATCACCAGAGAACTCTTTCCCTCCTGGGTTACAGCACCTCCCAGTGTCCCTCCCTTCTTGACTGTCCAACATCACCGCTGGCCACGGCAGCCAAAACTTAACCACCAGATGCTCACTTCTCTCATGTGATGATTATATATTACTTTTGTAAAATTATGGTTTTTCCCACTCTTTATTTATGATCAAGTGGCTGTCTTTTCACCATCACGAAAGTAAGGCTGTGGAACACAAGAACCTCTTCTGTTTAAGATGGGTGAGATCTGCCCGGCTGGTATGGCTCAGTGGTTGAGCATCGACCTATGAACCAGGAGGTCACAGTTTGATAACCTATCAGAGCACATGCCTGGGTTGCCGTTCAATCCCCAGTAGGGGGCATGCAGAAGGCAGCCAATCAATGATTCTCTCTCCTCATGGATGTTTCTGCCTCTCCCTCTCTCACTTTCCTCTCTGAAATCAATAAAAATATCCTATACAATAAAACCCTAATATGTAAATCGACCAAATGGCAGAACGACCAGTCACTGTGATGCGCACTGACCACCAGAGGGCAGATGCTCAGCACTGGAGCTGCCCCCCTGGTTGCCAGTGTGCTCCCACGGGGCAAGCGCAGCTCAGTCAGAAGCAGGGCTCACAGCTGGTGAGTGCAGTATCATGAGCTTCTTCTGCCTCTGAGACAGCACTAAAGACCTCACAGAGAGCGGGCCTAAGCCAGCAGGCAGACATCCCCTGAAGGATCCTGGACTGTGATAGGGTGCCGGCCAGGCTGAGTCCCCCCGCCCCTCAGTGCACGAATGTCTTGCACTGTGCCTCTAGTTTTTAAAATAAAAAAAGAATAAAGTTAGGTGAAATCTGAATCAAGGATAATAAAGAAAATACCTGGTTAAGTATTTATTGATGGCTTCTCTAGCCCCCTGGCTTATACATCCTTTTCTCCTCCTATGAATGCTCCCACCCCCAGGATGTAATTTAATGGGAAGTGGGAATAGCAAATGAGAAGGTACATCAGGAAACTTTCAGTGACAAGCAACAGAAGTGCCAAGTAGACTGACCGAGACAATACAGGGCTGGTTATCTCACATAACAAAGCGTTTAGCAATCCAGTGGCCAACACTTCATTACAAACCCACTAATTTTCCAGTTTGCTCTTGTGTCCTCTTTAGCTTGTCCTCCCCTGAGCCACGCTGTCTGCCCCATCTGCACACATCACCACCCCCACCGCAGCAACCAGAGACAGAAAAGGGCACGATTCTCCTAGTTTATCTTTTTTCAAGAGGAAAGTAAACTTCCTCAGACTTCCCTTCACATCTCATTAGCCAGAACGCATCACTTACAGCTTACATCATAGGCAGGGAGAATGGGAATAAAAGGATCGCTTTAGGCTGAACAAGACTCACCCTTGAAAACCCAAGTAGAATTGGAACACGGGCAGCCAGGGAGACTGGAGAGGGAGGCAAGAAGTGAGTTTAGGGAGGCAGCCAACAAAATCTATTTTAGAGAATCAGAATTTGATTTCATTTGCCCGCTGACTAAAAGAACTTGGTGATAAAAAACAATACCTATTTCCTAATGACCTACTTGTATCCATTACTGAAACAGACCAGATAGGGCTTACATACGAGTCATCATTACCCTAAGAAGCTTCCAATCTAGTACAGTATAAAGCCGATTGCATTCGATTCTATGCTGCAGATCCATACTTAGCACCTTTTGGGTGTGTAAGAACTGATACCGGAAGCTATGTTATGAGAAGTCTGAGCCTGAAAAGGGCCTACAACCCACGGGAGACGTTTACATCAATTACTGCCATACTTCTCAGAGCCTAAATACAAAAAAGGCTAAGAAATTCCGAGGAGGGGGAAAACATATAAAAACAGCTGCTTGATGAGGGTTGGTAAAGTCTAAGCACTGCACTAAGCACTTCAAATATGATCCATTAACCCTCACGTGAATCTTCTCATCCAGATACTATTATTTCCCCCCATTTTACAGATGAGGAAAGGGGCAAACATGCCCAGTATCACACAACTAATGCATGATATGGTAAGGATCCCACCCCAAATCTCATGAGCCCTGAGGTCCATGTTTCACCATTGCACAATGCCATGTTCTCAAATGACTGGGGTTCCTTTTTTAAAATATATTTTATTGATTTTTCTTAACAAAGAGAAAGGGAGAGCCAAAACAGGTTTGGCTCAGTGGATAGAGCATCAGCCTGTGGACTGAGAGGTCCCAGGTTTGATTCTGGTCAAGGGCATGTACCCTGGTTGCATGTTAGAAACAGCTGATCGATGTTTCTAACTCTCTATCCCTCTCTCTTCCTCTCTGTAAAAAATCAATAATATATATATATATATATTTTTTAAAAAAAGAAAGGGAGAGGGATAGAGAGTTAGAATCATCGATGAAAGAGAAACATCAATCAGCTGCCTCCTGTACACCCCCCACTGGGGATGTGCCTGAAAACAAGGATTGATCTGAGACCCTTCAGTTGGCAGGCCAACGCTCTATCCACTGAGCCAAACTGGTTAGGGCACTTTTTTTTTTTAAACAGCAACTTTATTGAGATACAATTCACATACCATACAATTACCCATATAAAGTGTACCTAGAATTCAATGGTGTTTAAGTATATTTATACAGTTGTGCGATCATCATTACAATTGATTTTGGCTCAATGGATAGAGCGTCGGCCTGTGGACTGAAAGGTCCCGGGTTCGATACCAGTCAAGGGCATGTACCTTGGTTGCGGGCACATCCCCAGTAGGGGATGTATAAGAGGCAGCTGGTCGATGATTCTCTCTCATCGATGTTTCTAACTCTATCCCTCTCTCTTCCTCTCTGTAAAAAATCAATAAAATATATTTTTAAAAATAAATAAATAAATGAATGAATAAAATATGTCCATCATCCCCCAAAAGAAAACTCTGTACCCTTTTACTTCATTTAGCAAATTTACTAATTTACTTCCTGACTCTACAGATTTGCCTGTTCTTGAACATTTCATATAAACAGATTGCTACAAAATGTGATCTGTTGTGACTGGTCTTTTCTACAACATAGTGCTTTCAAGTTGTTACTATTTCTGAGAAATCGCCTTTTTGAGTATAATCCATCCTAAAACAGCAGTAGGATTTATGACTGGCATGCAATTTGCAATGAAATGGCATCTAGGTATTCAGATTTACTTATCAGTCACCATTAGTGACCACTGTATAGTATAAATTCATGAAAGAAAAAAATGTGAGTAGTAACATACATCATTATAGTGATAGTTTAAAAGGCAACACAAAATCTAAGGTAAGCTCATATTCACCAAATATGAACAGATGTGAAGCTCTGGTAGAAAAAAAAAAAAAAGGTCTTCCTTTAGGCTTTGTCACTGTCTCAGGTGTCTAAAATATAGGTGAAGCTCCAGCTTTCGCATTACATATATTTGTCTGTGCTGAAAGACTTCAACATAAAGTACTCTGAATGTAGTGATTTAATACAGGTGGCCATTTCCTCTAAAATGAAGCATCTGTCTTCTTAAATAAAAGTAACAGTGAAATAGAGCATTCACAACCAAGTTTTGTGAATGCAGGGAGAAGACAGGAAGACAAATTACTGGGCAGATCTGTGTGGAGAAAACTGCTTTTGGCAAGCTGTCTCTTTAAAAAACACCTTCTCACATTGTCATCTGCCTGCCTCCCAAGAAGTTCCTGGGATTCGTTGTGTTTTTGAGTTAGCAGTAGTCTTCAATGAGTTATTGTTGTTTTTTTCTTTTTTGCTTGAATCCATTCCTTTCTTTTAAGCATCTCACCAGACTTCCACTAATGCCCTTATGACAAAAACCTGAAAATGTTTTCTTTGTGCTGCACCTTTTCAAATTCTGTGCTAGAATTGCTCATCGTCAGTGTCCAGAGACTATTCCTGAGAAAACTTGATCAGGAATCACCGGAATCACCAGTCCAAAGCCCCCAACCTCTAAATGTTCCCCGGAATCACATGTCCAAAGCTGCTAGCCTCTACACACAGTTTGCTCTTTCTGGCTAAGCCAATCCCCACACTAAATCTAGAGGGTGTGACCAGCCCCACCCTGACTAATTTTCTTAGCATCGACTACCTGGTGTGGCTGGAGGGGCCCACATGAATAATAAGGACGTTCTCACCACTTGGGAAATTCCAAGAGTTTAGAAGTTGGCGAGGAACACAGGCCAGACCTCTCCTTGGGTGAGGCCAAGTTCTTCACTACACAGAAACAATGAATCCATCCCATTCTCATCCAGGCAGAAGATGTGATATGTTTGAGAATGCACTAAATTCCCTTAATTTCAAATTTCTCAAGTTCAATCAAACTGTTGATAAACATGTAATACATTTCTATCCACTGTCTTATCAAATTCATTTTTATTTTATTTTTATTTTTTTATTAACCCTCACCTGAGAATATTTCTTCTATTACTTTTCAAAAAGAGTAGAAGGGAGTATAAAAAAAGGAGAAGAAAGGAGGGAGGGAGGGAGGGAGGACCATTACGTGTCGTTGATCAAGAATCGAATCCAAGACCTCTCAGTGCACAGGCAGAGGATCTAACCATTAGGAAACATGGGCCATGGCCAAATTTATTTTTAAGAGATTGGCTGGGCTGGGCAAATTAGCAGCGTCCTTGTTCTCCCGGTGCTCTCCATCGTGGTCCAGAATGTGTGGAGAAGCCTAGTCTTGGCTTTCAGATGAATGAGATTTAGTTTTCCCTCTTGTACCTAAATTGCTTTTCTTCCACTTTTCTTTCTTGAAACTACATTGGAAATAATTTCTAGTTTCTTTGCCCCATCCTATTTCTTCCTGACAAATTCAATATATTGTTGTTTACTATTTATATATGAAATTAGTTAAATCATTCAGAGGTACAATGAATATACAGACAACAGATTCCACCTGGAAGAAGTCAACCACACAACATATCGTATTTTTCCGTGTATATGACGCTACATTTTTCTAAAATCATTAGACTGAAAATTGAGGAACATCTTATACAGGGAAGTCAGCTAAGCAGGGAGCTGCGTGAGTGTGGAGCTGCCCATACTTTGTCAAACCTTTCCTCCAATCATGAACCTTATTGTTACTTGCATCAGCTGATGCCATAATTGGAGGTGAAGGTGGAGAGTGCACAGACGCAAAAGGGTCCTGAGCATTCTGAGCCAATAAAGATGTCAAAAAAATAAAGATAAATACCAGTAAGTGATTTTCTTACCCGGAAAACTCAAACTGAATGTAACCAGCTATGCAAATGAGCATGGAAATAAAGCTGCAGAGAGACCATTTGGACCTCCTCCCATTGAGTGTATGATTAGACAATGGAGAAAACAGGAAGAACAAGTCCTTAAAATGCCAAAAAAGAAGGTCTTACGAGAAAAACAGCAAAATGGGAAAACCTGGAGCCAAGACTTAAGACTTGGATTATGGAACAGCACCAGAGAGGCTTATGTGTGTCAACCAAGCTTATTCAATGTCAAGGCAAGAATGTCTGCAAGTGAAATGGACATTGTTGATTTTACAGGAAAGACAATTTCATGAGGAGAGAAGGGTTGGCCATGAGAACATGAGCAAATTGGATCAGAAAATGCCACCAGTTTAAAAGGACAAAGTCCAACAGTTTCACTTATATGTCATACAACTTCAGAAAAAATATGATTTTGAACCAGGTCAGATTGTAAACATGAATGAGATGACTCTCAATTTTGATGTGCCTTCCAACAGAACTGTTGATGTGAAAGGAATAAAAAAAGTGGCTATCAACGAGTGGCCATGAAAAGCACACTATGGTGCTGAGCTTTCATGCTGTGCAGATGGTACTAAACTGCCTCCTATGTTTATTTTTAAGAGGAAAATATATCCTACAGAGATCATACCACCTGGCATTATTGTGCACGTTCAAGAGAAGGGAAAGATGAATGAAGACATTATGGCCATTTGGTTTGCAAAGGTTTGGTCCAGAAGACCTGGGGGGCTCCTAAAGAAGCCAGCTCTACTTGTCTTTAATCAGTTCTGAGCACATTTAATAGAAAAGACAAAAAGGGTTGCATAGATTTGCATCAGACTAGCATTTATTCCTGGTAGACTTACAGGTCAGCTATAGCCACTAGATGTTTCAATCAACAAGCCATTTAAAGCCTCGATGAGAGAAGAATGGAGTAGATGGATGCAAAAAGCAGGTGATAACTTGACACCAACAAGAAGGGTGGGGAAAAAAACATCACTGAGGTCTGCAATTGGTCCAAAACTCATGGTATGGCATCAAACAAGAGGTGATTATGAAGTCCTTCAAGAAATGTGGAAACAACAAAGCCATGGACAAAACTGAAGATGACCTCATATATATAAACAGTGACTCAGAAGACAGCAGTGATAGAAGTTGAAGAAGTTGATATGTCTGGAACTAACAGTGTTGAACAGAACAGTGATGCAACAGAGCTGAATAAAGTGATATGCTGCATAATATCATAGTACTGGAATGTGAACATTACCTTGGTAATCTATGATAATAAAAGTGTAAAATGCTAATTAGACAGGACAGCTGAACGACCTTCTGGACATCATTTTTGACGCCCTTCCTGATGAAGCCATGGTGGCAGGTGCTGAGGCAAAAGCGGTTAAGGGCGATCAGGCAGGCAGGCAGAGTGGTTAAAGGCAATCAGGCAACAGGCGAGTAATTAGGGATGATTAGGCAGGCAGAGTGATTAGAAGCAATCAGGCAGGCAGAGTGAATAGGAGTGATCAGACAGGCAGAGTGGTTAGGGGCGATCAGGCAGGCAGGCGAGTGGTTAGGAATCAGCGGTCCTAGATTGTGAGAGGGATGGGCCTAAACCGACAGTAAGACATTCCCTGAGGGGTCCAGATTGTGAGAGGCTGAATTTCATGCACTGGGCCTCTAGTTACTATATAAAAATGTGTTCTGTTTTATGTTTAAAATATTGATTTCTTAATTTTGAGTTAGAAAAGTGGGGGGCGTCTTATACATGATGGCATCTTATACACAGAAAAATATGGTATACTCCACTAGCAGTGCTCCAAATGTTTGGTGCTGTATGCAAATGCCCTGTGAGTAAGTTGAAGAAAGCCATCAGTGGTTGGCTGGGAACATCCAAAAGCAAAAATGCTTCCAATATTAAGGGTAGTAAATCTTTTGAGCCTTTAAAAAAATTTTTTTAATTTGCTAAATTGAATTTTTATTTTAGAAAATGTATTACTTGAACAGATAGCATCTTCTGCTCTAGCATAAGGCTCTCACAAGAAAAAAGAAAAGAAATTAAAGTCAGAAATTAAAACAGGGAAATCAGATGACTCAAGTTTATACAAATTAACCAAAGTTGTTTTCAAACAAACCAAATTCACAAGGGTGATATCTATCCCTTTTATTTTATTTTTCCAGACTTGATTTTTTTTTTTACCGTACTTCCTCAGGAAATCTGATTAATTCGTTTTGGCCGACATGAGCAGTATTCCTTCGTTTTCAGCCCTGACTCCTTTGTCACCAGGTGTGAATCATTTTCCTGCCTGGAAGGCTTCCTCGGCAGCTCTCTCTTCTCCCCACAGGGGCTTCTATGCAGAAGACGGGGTATGCAAACGCTGTAGCTCCCCTTGCAGAAAATGTGAAGGAAATGCCACCAACTGCCAATCTTGTGAAGGGGGCCTTGTCCTGGACCAGGGAGTGTGCCAGAAAGCCTGTTCTGAGAGGCACGTGGCCGTGGAGGGGGTGTGCAAGCACTGCCCAGAGATGTGTCAGGAGTGCATCCATGAGAAAACCTGCAAAGGTACCTGGGAGCATCCCATGGGAGGGCGTGGCTCTGCCGAGCTACCCCAGCGGGGGGCCAACCGGCTGAGCGTGGGATGTCCAAGCAGAACCGGGGGCCCCTTTACTAAAATTTACCAGCCTCCGTGCATGTCACTGACAAAAGCGAGGGTGAGGTAAAGCCTTTCCATTTTGGATTCTGCAAGTTCATACAGACAAGAGTACCTTTTGTATGATTTTGTCCACACCCATGAATAGTGCTTTAGTATTGTTAACTCCAAGAATAGCATTCTGGCTAGGAATGGTTTTCTCTGGAATTATCTTCCAAGGAATGCTGGTTTCCTCTCCAGAACAAGACAGACTCGTCTAATTGGTGCTATCCTATCCAAAGCGTTTTCCAGAATTCCTTCCCCTTGAAATAAGAGAACAAACACAAACCCACAATGCCTTCTTCGTACTGACTAACCATGTATATTTCATTAGTCTACCCTATCAGTGAGCGAAAAATCACCTCATCCAAGAGTTCTTATAGTGCTTTGTGCACAAAATAAAGCCTGAGGTGCCGGATATGGCTTGGGAAATTTCAATGCTTCCTGGGCTTTTGAAACAGTACCTCCGGCGTCTCGGCCATCACATATATGCCACAGCATTACCATTGTTTTTTTTGCACCTCCAAGGGGCACATCATTTCAGGATAGAAACCCAGCACCATCTAAACAGGTCTCCACAGGTGGTCTCCAATCCAAAGGCAAGGCTCCAGGGGCACGGGTGCGGTGCCCTGGCTGGGTGGAGATGGGGCAAGTGTACACTCAGGTCGAATGAGGCAAAGTGGCGGAGGATGGGCTGGCCACCGTGGAGGAAGGAATTCCTTTCTCCTGTCTCCCTGCGAATAACTGCTGTTTCCCTACCCGCAGAGTGCATGCCTGACTTCTTCCTACACGAGGACGCGTGCCATCAGTCCTGTCCCCAGCAGTTCTACAAGGACGAAGACACCCACCAATGCTTCCCCTGCCACAAAGACTGCCTGGAGTGCAGCGGCCCCTCAGCAGACAACTGCGAGCTCTGTGCTAAGTACTTCTCCGTTCTCTACGACGGGCAGTGCTTGTACAGTTGTCCAGCAGGAACTTACTATGAAAGAAAGATTCATGGTTGCAAAGGTAAAGACTCTGGGGCACATGACCACGTGATGAATCCCAGGGAACCTGGTGGGATAATGGGATTCGGCCAAGACCAAGTAGGATGCGGGGGTTTGCACAGTTCCAGCTCCAGAACTGTTGTCCCACCCGATTCCCTCATATTTTGAATTCTGCTCTGATTTATTTTTTAAAGGAATCATTCGTTGGCTTTGATGATATAACTTTTATCAGCAGGAATAATGTTGACCCTCCACAACAGTGGCTGATCAAAAAGGATTCTCACATAAGCATTTACGAGAGATAATGAGCCCTCGAAAGTCACCCAAATGGGAGATTTTTCTTAAAACGTTAAGCCATTAAAAGTTTATAGCACCATAAGGAGAGCTGTGCCATAGAGGACTTTCTCAGTACCTCTTGCCTCCCTTCATCATTTGCCTCCCTAAAGCTACCAGCTCCTCCTGCCCTGGATCCCCTAATTCATGTCCCACTGGGCACTTCAATCCCTACATGCTCAAGAAGGAGTTGACTATTACTTATGCCCTCTTATGTTTTAACTGGGCGTGAATTCTTTGCCCCTCACTAGTTTTCAGGGAACAGCGTTTTTAATAAATTGCCCATTACTAGGGGAATTCTCAAGCAAGTGTCATGCATTCTGGGGAAAGGAACTTTTCTCTTTTCCCCTACTCTATTAAGGTATAATTGACATATAATATTGTATAAGTTTAAGATGTACAGCATGATGATTTGATTTACAGATGTGTTGAGAAATAATGACCACATAAGGTCAATTAGCACATCTATCGCCCATGTAGTTACTTTTTTTTTTTTTGTAGCAACATTTAAGATCTACTCTCTTTGAAACTTTCAAATGTAAACAATATAGTATTGTTAACTAGAGTTGCAGGATTCACTCCAACTAGGCAGACAGCGTTAATTCCCCCCCCGCCCCCCCCCCCCCGCTGTGTTGCCTCCAAGCAAACACAAGTAAACAGATATCCAGAGGCAGGCCCTGGAAACCCCGTGAGAGCCGGAGGTGAACTCACATGGCAGAAGCAACCTTGGGCCATTCACATCCAAGAACGCACCAGTTCTTTGTAAGACATAAAGATATACTGTACCTACCCCTAAAGGCTTTCTGCTCTAGCCTTATGATCCAGATAAACCCTTGTGTGTCATGTACATTCTTTAGTGTCAAGGTCCCACCCAACTACTTGTGGGAAAACACGGACTTGAAGATGGGCATCTATACCTGTAGAGCAGAAGAGGAGAGAGGGAGGGAGCCTGCGGAGTTGGGGGGTCAGCTCCCACAAGAAGTGTAGAGACTCAGCCAAAGGCCTGCAGTGCCATCTTGCTTGTACTGGGGCAGGAACTGGGGGGTCCACTTCTGGCCTTCCTCTGGTGCTCAATAATAAAAGTAATTTGCCATATAGAGGACCTAACAGGCCTCAGAGTACTTACTGTACTTAATTTACCTGATTTAATCTTCTCATTGAGAAGGGCCCCCGGTCCTCATCCCCGTTTGCCCAATGGTATCAACTGGAGAGCTTTTAAAAAGTACAGATACCTGGGCTCACTCGGTCCAGCTCCACTGTTGGAAACTGACCGGAGGTCTCTCCCTGCAATGCTATTGCACCGTACACCAGCATCGGAGGGAAGCTGGCATTAGAAGTGACCACCTGACTTTCCAGAGAGAGAAACAAAGACCTGACCTGGAACTGAAGATTTAAGTAGGTACAGAGAAGCATCTGTAACCAAGCAATCTCCAAGCAGGATCTCCTCTGAGGAACATAAGGACTTGGAATCCATTCTGGTCACCACAAATTATCCCCTATGAGATAGCCCAGACACCTTTGAAATCCCCATACCTTTTCTGAGGCCCTGGGGCAGAAAGAGCAAGCGATCTTGTTTAAAGTTCTGAGTTAAACGCCTGACCCTGGTCTTTTCCAGCCAGGTGACTTAGCACCTCCAGCCTCAATTTCCTGACACAGATAAAATGAGATGGCGATAATCACAATAATAATAATACTATGTGCCTATTAAACAGTGGGTGCTGATTGGGGGCCTCCTGCATGTCGTGTGCTCTTCAGGCCTGTGGAACCACAGGGAACAATACTGATAGAATCCTGCCTTCTGGAGCTTCCATTCTATTGGATAAGGCAGACTCTAAAGAACATAGTCAGAAGGAAGAATAAGGCAGAGAAGGGAAACAGGAAGTTGGGCAGAAGGGAGCTGAAATTAGAGAAAGGGGGGCCTGGAAGGTACCGCTGATAAATGGAGGGAGCAAACCACGCATATGCCTGGGAGGTGAGAATGCTAGGCAGAGGAAACCACGCTGCTAAAACCTGGAGGTGGGAGGATGTTGTCCTTATAACATCTAACCAATATTTACCGAGTGCCTGTGATATGCCAGGCCCTCCTAGGCTTTGTGCATTCATAAATGAATATAAAAAGGGACCTTTTTACTCAACAGGTAATAACATATACCGTACCAATGCTAGGGACAAGCTCAAGGTATTTTGGGGAGGTCATTGGAGGACCACAGAATAGGAATTATGTTAGTGACAATTCTGCTGCAGAACTGCCTCTTATTTCATTGCAATCTGGGTGACTATAGTGAGTCTTACTACTATTTCTGAGGTGGCTGTTGCAAGAAGGGCTAATTATTGCAAAGAACATGAAACAGCCATAGGAATGCTCCACCCACAGCTCAAGAGCTGCACCCAACTCATGACTCCACACTGTTGGCCCAGAGCCCTAGAAATCTCTGGAAGAAGCGAGGAAGGCATGGGAATAACCTTCCTGGGGGGGGGGTCTGACTTCTTACTGGGGCACCCTGGCCCCTCTCACTTTCTGTCTGCTGCCCCCGCCCGCCCACAGATTGCCCCTGGTCCTGCCAGACCTGCTCATCACCTGGGGCCTGCACGAGCTGTGTGGAAGGCCTGTGGCTCAGCAGCCATGGGGACTGTCTGCCTCACAAGGAATGTGCCCCCTCCGAGTACTGGGATGAGGAGGCTCAGGGCTGCAAGCCCTGTCACGGCAAGTGCTTCCGCTGCACGGGGCCCTCCAAGGACCAGTGTCACACCTGCCCGAAGGACAGCTTCCTCCTCAGTGAGTCACTTTTCTCTGAGGCGGGCTCCGTCTTTCCCTCCATCTGGGAAATTACCTTTCATAATGCCTGGTGATACTGGTGTCTTTCTTTTTAATGTTTTACTTTGTGTCTGGAAATGTTTCAGACCCACAGACAAGATGGAAAGGTGAGGAAAGTACATGGCACACCACACATATACCCTTTACCCACCTCTTCTTTTATTAATTTTTTACTCCATTTGCTTTATATCTTGATCTTGTTCCTTCCCTCTATGCGTAAGTATACATAATTCACAACAGATCTTCTCTGAACCATTGGAGGAGATGTTTCTTACATCATGGCCCCTTTCCCACAAATACTTTAGTGTGCATTTACTTCCTAAGACTAGGAATGCTTTCTTACATGACTATAGTGCAGTTGTCAACACTAGTGAATTTAGTGCTGATACCAGCTTTAATATCCCATCCATATTTATAATTGTGTCAATTCCTCTTTAGAACAGGGTCCAGTCCACCACAGTCATGGCATTTTGATGCCATGTCTCTTTAGCCTCCTTTAAATATATATATAATCAATTGATTTCAGAAAGGAAGGGAGAAAGAGAGAGGGAGGGAGAGAGGGAGGGAGGGAGAGAGGGAGGAAGGGAGGGAGGGAGAAAGGGAAGGGGAGAGAGAGAGAGAGAGAGAGAGAGAGACATCAATGATGAGAGAGAATCATTGATTGGCTGCCTCCTGCAGGCCCCCTCCTGGGGATCGAGCCCACAACTCTAGCATGTGCCCCTGACTGGAATCAAATCCCTGACCCTTCAGTCTCTGCAGGCTGACACTCTATCCACTGAGCCAAACTGGTTAGGCCTAACCTCCTTTAATTTGACACATTTCCACATATTCTTTTTCTTTTATAATGTTGACATTTTAGAAGAACACAGTCCTAACCTCCATTGGGGTTTGTGTGACATTTCCCCAGGATTAGATGGAGATTATGCATTCTCTGCAGGAACACTACCTAGCTGCTGTGTCCTTCTGGAGACTCATGACGTTCACCTACCTGCCCATCTACAGTGATGTTATCCTGTTCAGGGTGCTGTCTAATTTCTCCACTTTGTAGTTACTGTTTTCCCTTGTGATTAAAAAGCAGTCTGTGAAGAGAGAATCAATGATTCTCTCTCATCATTGATGTTTCTCTCTCTCTCTCCTTCTCCCTTCTTTCTGAAATCGATTATATATATATTTTATATATTATTTTTATATATATTATCAATAATATATATAAAATATATTTAATAAAAGCAGTCTGTGAAGAGAGAATCAATGATTCTCTCTCATCATTGATATTTCTCTCTTCCTTCCTTTCTGAAATCGATTGATTATATATGTATATTTTATATATATTTATATATATTATATATATTTTATATATATTATATAAATAATATATATGTATATATATTTTAAGGAGGCTAAATAGACATGGCATCAAAATGCCATGACTGTGGTGGACTGAGCATGTGGATATTCATCACCTCATCAAAATGTCCCCTTGACTTAGCATCTGTTGACTAATACATCTTCTTGAACAAAGTGTGTCACAATCTGGGGTCGGCCACCTCCAGCAGGTCACCTGTGAAGGTTATTGCTAGTGTGAGGCAATGTCCTCAGGTTGCCAGGGATACCACGATTGGGCTTATCACAGGTTTGGAAGAAAGAAAATGAAACAAAGCTCCAATGAAGTGAAAAAAGCAATGAAGGTGTGTGGGAAAGAGAAGAAAGAGGCAAGTATGCTGAAGACTGGGAAAATGTTAAGTGTTCCTTAACCCAGCAGAGCAGACCTGAGAAACAAGACACTCAGCGTAGAAATAGGTACCGATTTCTCCTCTTCTTGTTGAGATGTCATCCCCAGGGCACCGTTCCCCTGGAGGACACAGGGATAGCTTCCCTCATATCATTCCTGATCACCTCCCAATAGAAGACTCTCTAAGACATCAGTCTTCTCCATCCATCCATTTTAGTGCCACTTACACTAATCTCAGTGACCTTTCTTCCCAACCATTACTGCTTCGTGAGAACATTCCAGATCTTTCTATCATCCAAACACCAGGACCTTCTTTACTAATTATTCCCAACTTAGAGTGGTATCAGTGACCACCTCAGGTGCGTCACACAGACAGGAAGATGTCTTATCATTATAAGGAGGTCTTCTCTTAAACTAGGAATATGAATTGAACTAGAACTGAGACTTCAGTGCTAAGATGTAACACAGTACACACTGTGTGATCCTCTACACAGTTCCCCAAGGGCTGGGCACAGAATGTGCTCAGACCTGATCTTCTTACATCCTCCCACTCCATCCCTCACCACTACCCTCTCAAAGGTCAGGCTAGGAACAAACTAGGTAATTCCTCCAGAGGTTGTGATAGACTGAACAACACTAAACCCCATAAAAACAATATTAGATCCCTAAAAATGCCCACGTCCTAATCCCCAGATCCTGGGACTATATACTTAACATGGCAAAAGGGATTTTTGAAGATGTAATTGAATTAATAGTTTTGATTTAGGAGAATTATCCTGGATTATCACAAGGGTCCTTATAAGAGGGAGGCAGGATGGTCAACATTAGTAGCTCAAGGCTATGAGATGTCAGAGGAGAGGAACAGAGAGGGAAGAGAAGACTATGAAAATGGAGGAGGTGGCCACAAGCCAAGGAGTACAGCCAGACTTCTAGAAGCTGGAAAAGGCAAAGAAGCAGATTCTCCCCGAAGAGCCTCTACAAGGTTAATAGCCCCCTGGACCCATGTTAGACATCTCACCTCCAGAACTGTAAGATAATACAAGTGTACTGGTTTTAGCTGCTAAGTTTATGGTAATATGTTACTACAGCAATAGGAAACTAACACAGAGGTGTTTCATCTTTAAGGGATTAAGGCTTCCCCCTAGTGAAGCAGATACAGCAGCTGGACAATGAACCAGTGCCAACATCCAACTTGAACAAAAATAGCCACCAAGCGAACATTGACAGGGGATCTGGCCCTGTGTGTGGTGCTGGAAAGTCAGCCATGAATGGCATGGCCTAGCCTTGGAGTAGCTCAGTGAGTCTCCCAGTGGAGAGGCTGAGTCCACAGCAGCTCTAATGTGATTCAGCTTTCCCCCTAGTGCCTGTGCTTAACGCTGACTGCAGTTATGGAAACAGACTGGCTTATGGTCCGGTCTAAACTTGACCGGTGGCTAACTAAAAATTCCAGGAGAGCCTGACTTCCCTTCAGGGAGATTAAGGTAAAGCTGGGGGGGAAGCAGTCGCCTCTAAGAACTGTGTGCTAAACTGCCAAGCCAGTAAATCTCAGCTTTTTGCTTTCTAATTAAACCACCCTCAGTTTCCACCCCCAAATGTTAATAAGGACGAAGGAAAGACAAGAAATCAGCAGCTCCACTAGGGTTAGAGGAGGAAGGACTGGGGCCTAAACAACTCAACTCCAATTCATCTCTCTGTACAGAGCAGATTTAAGGTTTTAATTTAATTTTAAATACTCTGGCAAAGCCGAAACCGGTTTGGCTCAGTGGTAGAGCATCAGTCTGCGAACTGAAAGGTCCCAGGTTTGATTCCGGTCAAGGGCATGTACATTGGTTGCAGGCACATCCCCAGTAGGGGGTGTGCAGGAGGCAGCTGGCTGATGTTTCTCTCTCACCGATGTTTCTAGCTCTCTCTCTCCCTTCCTTTCTGTAAAATATCAATAAAATATATATATTTTTAAAAATACTCGGGCAAAGCAGAGTCTCACTGCCCACAGACCTTTGTGTCATGATGAAAATGCTTTATATCTGTGCTCATGCAACTGAGGAACTGACGTTTTAATTTTATTTCATTTTAAATTCATTTACATTTCAAGAGCAGTAGAGTGTGTGGACACCACAGTAGAACAAAAGATAAAATCTGATGTATAGGAGGGAACACATCCAAGGCTAGAAATAGAAAGATGAGACTGTGGGAAGACATCATCACACTTTCTGCTTTTTTCAATGGAGCCCTGACTCACCCCTGCCTTGAATGGGCCCCCTCTCGTGGGAGACCCCCTCCATCCTGTAGCTCATTTTCACGGACCGGCTTCTGTCCCGCCCGACATGGCCAGTCCACTCCCACCTCCGTTTTCTCTCAACCCCTAATGGCATTATGGTTGAATCTATTTCTTGGATATTCATCATAGTTCCCAAGGATAGCCATCAGCCCACGGGGACACTGTCTCACTCCTTGTGCACCCACCCCCCCCACCTCCACCATGGTAACACTGTGGGGAGCAGACAGAGGAGGTTTGGGAGATACGTGCCATGCTCAATACCAAGACAGACTCTTTTCCTCCCGTGGCAGACACGAGCTGCGTGCAGGACTGCCCTGAGGGCTACCACTCTGATGAAGGCCGCCACCGCTGTGAACCCTGCCACAGCTCTTGTAGGACCTGCGAAGGGCGACACAGCACGCAGTGCCTCTCCTGCCCGCCAGGCTGGTTCCAGCTGGGGAAGGAGTGCCTGCCCCAGTGCAGGGAAGGGTAAGTTGCTCAACCCACGTTCCCCTCGTCTAGTCCCATAAGCAATCCCGATCTCACTATTAGCAAATCCACGTCGCAGAGGAGGAAGCTAAGTCTCAGAACCCTTCCGTAACCAGATTGAAGTCTCACTGCCAGTAAGGGGCAGAGATGAGAGAGTACAACCCAGGCCTACCAGGGTCCAAAGGATTTCCGCCAGTTCGGAGTAATGAAAGGGGGAACAGGAAAGGCAAGTGACCCAGGAAGAGAACACAAAGGGTCAAGTTGTGAAATCAGACTCGAGTGCCAAACTTCACTGACAATGCAAAGGCTGCAAGGGATCACAAGGCAGAGGTGACGCATTCTTCCCTTAGAGAAATTCAAGACCATGAATGAGGTTCTTTCTTTTCTGCATTTGGATTTGTTCTATCACATTCAATATGTGATGTCTAAGCAATATATGTATAGTGTTGCTTTCACAAAAGGAACAATTTTCAGTTATATATCTCCACTTAATTCTCCACTAGTTCTCTAACCTGCCACGCCCCCCTTAAACTCTCAAGTTACATGTTTAATTGCCATGAGCAACCTAAACATATGGACGTATCCCTTTCTAAGTATTTCACAGTAAGGCCTCTCTATTATTTTTATTTTTCTGTTTAATCAAAAGGTCCTCTGACAAGCATATTTGGAAGAGGATTTGACTGGGTCGTTTTGGGGTTTGTTTGTTTTTTTTAACCCCAGGCATCCCCACTAAAGAGAAAGATTGATTACAGGCCTGCTGCTAACTCCTCCTTCCCTAACCTAGAGCGCTGAGAGTTTCCAGATCCAGATTGAAAAGCTGTGACCTTCACCTTTCCCCAAATGCTTTTGCCCAAATTGGCACATTTCTTCAGTTCTATAGCAATCACACTGTTTGTATGACTCATTTTAGTACTATACACTGCCTTGTGTTTTGATTTGCCTCATTTATTTGCTCTTCCATTCAACACATGCTTGATGAAAAATACCTTATATGTATAAGATGAGTAAGACAAAGATTTTGGCCTTCAAGAGCTTACTCTACTTACCCCCAAAATAACAAGCTCCTGGAAGAAAAACACCTCTTCATCTTCACATCTTACTACAACCCTCAGCACAGAGGCACACACATTGCAGCCTTCACACACATGAGCCATGCCAGATGGATGCTGAGGGGCTCTGCTGGATGTGAGAGGGGTGGGACCTGCCTGCCTTGGCCCTCCCCCTTCATTGGAATAAGCGCCTGAAAAAAATCTGGACCCCATATAAAGAGTCTCCATCTTCCTCAAATCAACTCATAAATATTCTTACGCACAAGTGGGGGTATAATTCTGTCATCTGAATAGGTTGCAGACCATGCATTTAAGAAGACAGTGGTTCCAGAGTGTGTGAAGTTGTCCATTGGGAGACAGGCATGGGTTGCCATAAATCTCCTTAATGGAGAATAAATAGGGTATTAATGAGGTATAAGTGGAGATATTTAACTGAAATTGTTCCTCTTGTAAAATCACGCGTTGCATAAACTTCATGTTAAATCTCTTTGCCATGGAAAGGCAGGTATGCAATTCTCTGCACCCTGTTTCAATACACACACAATTATTTGTGTTTGACCTCAGAGCAGGGTCTTGAAGGCCCCAGTTACCATCTGTACTTATGCACAAGATCCTCCCCAAAGCTACAGGCTCCAGAGATGTCACAAACACCTTAGGCAAAAGAGTCATCACAGTGAGCAGTGGCACTCTACTCTAAATGTGACCCAGTAAACTCTCCACTGTCTCTCTCTCTCAGCGTTACCCTTCAATCATTTTCCCAGGGTTCCTATTGATTCTTTTCATCTTCATAACATTAGTGAAGAATACCTGTAGGTTGCTTTAGAGTTTACATAGCATCTCCACTTACTCTGTATCTTTACATTAGGATTGGATTTAGCAGCCATTGTATGAGGTTGATATTATTATCTCCATTTCACAGATGAGGAAAGCAAGTCTCAGAAAGGTTACATGACTTACTCAAAGTCACAGAGCTACTAGTTTATGGTGGAGTAAAAACTAAAAATCAGATCTTCTGGCTTCAATCCTGTGTATTTCTTCCATTCTGTATGGATTTTCTCTTTTCCCTATTGCCTTCTCTTTTGAATCTTATGTGATCTCGGTTATGGGCACATCCCCAGTTAGGAGGTGTAGAGGAGGCAGCTGCTTGATGTTTCTCTCTCATTGATGTTTCTAACTCTCTATTCCTCTCCCTTCCTCTCTGTAAAAAAATCAATAAAATATATTTAAAAAATAAATAAATTTTTAAAAATTAAAAAAAATCCTGAGCCTCAGTTTTTACCTACGTAAAACAGAAATGACGATTAACTATGAGATTCATAATTCTCACATAATTACTTATAATGTGTCAGGCACTGTTTTAACAAGTTTCTCAGTAATAACTTGTTTAATTTTAGGTGCTAACATTAGCCCCATATTACAGACCTGAGAGACAGAGATGTTGTGTGACTTGTCCAAGGTCGCCCAGCTCAGGAGTGGTCTGGCTGGGCTTTGACCCCACGTAATCTTGTTCCAAAGGGGAAGCTCCTAACTGCCACACTCTGGTGTTTCATTTTTAGGTTCAATAAGGTGAAATATTAAGTTTATGAAGTCCCTAGTGTACTATCAGGTATATAATAAAAACATAATGAACAGTGATTATTGCTACATTTGGTATCCAAAAACCTTTTAAATAGAGGTTACATGTATTATTATGAAAAACCACCAACATCATTTATGCCACTTCCTATTTCAAGATTTTTTTTTATATTGAGAAATCAGAAGAACCATTCAGAGGTACATTTAAAATGTCTTCCATTCAACAGAACTTAAAGCTCAAATTTTCAAGTACATAGGGATATATAGAAGGTAAAAGTGGTAAATAATTATTGAGGTGCTACTATCTTCTTCTATCTACATACTAGTATATAAAAGGGTAATATGCAAAGCACCCCCTTGGGAGTTTGTCCGCTATGAGGTGTGCTGACAACCAGGGGGCAGTGCAGAACATGGCAGGTGACCTTAGAGGCGGCTACAGGGTGCTGAGGAGTGAGGGAAGGAGGAGATGGGGAGGCAGGGAACCTAATCAGCCCTGATGGCTGGCCAGGCCTAGGGACCCTACCCATGCACAAATTTCATGCACTGGGCCTCTAGTATGTGATAAGAACTAAGTCCTTTCTTATATGCTATCTAACAATTCTCACAAATAGCAGGGGAGAGGCTGTAATGCCTAATTTGCAGATAAGAAAATTGAGAATCATTACATTTATTATTGTCACAGTTAGTAATAATTCTAATGAGAAAGAGGTAATTCACCCAGTTTATAAATTAAGCTTGTGTGGCTAACTATGATTTTTCTAAAGCTTAGAATTCAGTCTTTGCAGGAGCATTTGGGAACTTGTTCCCCCGCATATGTCATCAGTTTGCCTCAAATAAACTCAAAGAAATTCTCTCTCTCTCTCTCTCTCTCTCTCTCTCACACACACACACACACACACACACACACACACACACACTGAACTTAGTCTTTTCCTCCCTCCTCGGTTGCAGGTATTATGCAGCGAACTCCACCGGACGGTGTGAGAGGTGCAACAAGAGCTGCAAGGCCTGCCGGGGCCCAAAGCCCACCGACTGCCTGTCTTGCGACACGTATTTCTTCCTGCTGCCCTCCAAGGGAGAGTGTCACCGCACCTGCCCAGAGCATTACTATGCAGACCAAAAGGCACACACCTGTGGAAGATGCCACCCGACCTGCCATGAATGCAAAGGTGAGGCTGAACCTATCGTTTTGCACGTGTGAATGGGACAATACGAAGTCTCCCTTCCTGCTTAGCCCCCTCTTGTTTCCCCTCCACCTTTTTGGTCGGTCCTCTTGCTTGACAACCTCATGGCCAGTCCTCCAGCATCAGCACCCTCTGTATTCTCTCAGCTTCTGTCCCTGCCCTCTGACCTCTGACCTGGGCGACTCCTGTCCCACACCGGGGCCTCTTCGGATTCCTCCCATCCTTCAAGACCCAGATGCACACGTACTGTCTCCTCCAGGAAGTGTGTTACAACTACTCTGTCTTCCTTCTCTACCTGCTGATCTTGGGATCCACCCACTGACGGTTATTTTTATTACTTCAACAACTACTTGAGAAACTGCCTCAGACTCTCCCAAGCTCCATTCCGAGTTCCCAGGTACCTACGTATCTGTCCCAGAGATCCTTAAAATCAACATGTCCCAGAGCAAACACAACCTGGGTTTCCTCTGATATTTACTCTTCCGGTTAATGGACCCTCTGTGCCCTCCCCCCAGGGCCATCCTGAACACAGGCCTGGAGTGACCTTTCTAAAAGCCGTATCTGCCCCCTTTCCTCCATAGCGTGACACAGAAATGTGATCATGATGAATCCATGACAACTCTCTGAATAAAAAAGGGGCCACATCGTAAACCTAACTAGCTCAGGGGAGTCCCTGCATGGACGGCCTTAAAAACTCAGAAGCCTGCCAAAACCGGTTTGGCTCAGTGGATAGAGCGTAGGCCTGTAGACTGAAAGTTCCCAGGTTCGATTCCGGTCAAGGGCATGTACCTTGGTTGTGGGCACATCCCCAGTGGGGGGTATGCAAGAGGTAGCTGGTCGATGATTCTCTCTCTTCGATGTTTCTAACTTCTCTATCCCTCTCCCTTCCCTGTAAAAAGATAAAAATATATATATATTTTTAAAAAAACCTCAGAAGCCTCAAGGAACCACCTACGATGATTTGAACGTAAGAATCCCTAGCTAAAAGGGAGTCACAACGGGGAGTCATGTCCTAGGCCAGTATCTTCCTTGACAAAGGTCCATCTTTACCTTAAAGGAGCCTGTCCATTGTCTTTCTGCATCTAAGACAGCCTAACTGTGAAATGTCAGAGCACTCTTCTTTTCCAGACCCTTCAAGGCACACCTGCCTGCACCAGAGCACAAGACCACCCATCCCTCACTGTTACCTTGTTCCTGAATGCTTCCATGTGCTGCAAATGTTATTAATTATCCTACACCCACCAATGTAAAGAATATGGATTTCTCTATTTTGCCTTTTTATCAGTCCCAGAGATTTCCCCACTTCACCTTCTCCCATCCCCTTAACGATCACCAATGGATTTCATGGAACCCTCCTACTATCTCCTCCTTTCATCCTAATGTATAAAATAAGCTGCAAAACTGCTGTTCTCCAGAGCATTTTCCCAACCTCCCAGCAATTATCATCAGTTTGGCTCAAATAAACTCATAACAATTCTCTACAGATGTGGACGTTTCTTAGGTGCCTACCTACTACAATATCTCAATTGATAGCTGGCAGGATACATTCCTGTCATCTTTTTACTTTATCTTATGTTTGCTATTCTTAGCCCTTTTTCTGTATACATTTTATAATCAGCATTTCCTCTAGAAAGCCTTCCCTAACCACCTCCACTCCGTGTTCCTTTAGTACTCCGCCTTCATGCATCTCTCTGTTTATTAAATACCTGTCCAGCGCTATGGCCCAGACAACGTCCAGACAACTATGAACAAGACAGAGAAGGTACCGGAAGCGCAGAGGACCTATTTTGTTAACAGTTTACTTATTCTTGGTCCCTCGCTGTACACTGAGGTCCGAAAAGACACAAATGAATGCCTTACCTTTGTAGCTCTAGCGCTGAGCACTGTCTGTCGCCTGGGCAGGCGGAGGCGGAGGGTTGCGTCAGCTCCTCAGCAGCCCGTGTCACTCCAGGAAGGGCAGTCACACCCGCGGGGTCCTGTGGGGACATCAGTGAGCTCCAGCCAGTGCAGCAGCCTGGGACCCCGGCAGAGCCCCACTATGGCAGCAGCTGCCATAGTCCTTGACCCATCCGGACAGTGGAGTTCTGCCCTATGTATGGCCTCCACCTTACGCCCATCACAAGGATGGCCATCAGCATGGCCCTCCCGCAGCTGGAGCAGCAGGACGTCCATGTCCAGCTGGGAGGTGATGGAAAGGCTGAGCGCACGGGCCACCAGCACCAGGCGCCCGCCCTCCGGATTTCCAAGCCGCCGTGGCCTGCATGCGCTTCAAGGGCAGGGTGGACAGCAAGAGTCTGGTCCAGTCCCTCCTGGCCTGCTCCCACGGCAAGACTGTCCTCAAGGTGCTCGCCGCCAAGCTCAAAATCCATGTCCCCACCAGCCACGCCTGGGGCTCCTTCTCCCACGATGCAGCCGGGAGAGGGGCCTACACGACCTCCCCCCGGGGAAGGGCTTCCCTGAAAATGGTTCCCCCTGAAGGAGTCGGGCTCAGAGAAGCCCAGCGAGGTGGTCAAGGTGCTTGCAAAGCGTGGGGAGATGCGCCACGTGGGCAACCAACCCCAGGCCGGACCCCAACTGCCAACCACGAGATGACAGGCCCGATGTTTCCAGGTGCGCGTCCTGTACTGCGTGGGGTACGGCAAGTGCGTGAGCTTTGCAGCTGAGAGCACCTGCGGAGGGAGGCCGGGGCGTGGCGCGTGGAACTCAAGTGGAGGCCGGGGCGTGGCACACGGAGCTCACGTGGAGGCCAGGGCGTGGTGCACAGAGCTCACGTGGAGGCCGGGGCCTGGCGCACGGGGCTCACGTGGAGGCCAGGGCGTGGCCCACGCAGCTCACGTGGAGGCCGGGGCGTGGCACACAGAGCTCGCGTGGAGGCCGGGGCTTGACGCGGCCGCAAAGGCCTGGCTTCTTTCCTCCGACAAACCCCTGGATGGTGCCTCAATACAGTAAAACCGCAGCCCGAGAAATCAGAAACTTCAGCATCTGAAACAGCAAAAAGGAGAACAAAAGCTCCGAGACAGAGGCCGAGAGCAGAGGAAAGGAAACGGCTAGAATTTGGAGAAAGAAAAAGGGGAACTTTGCAAGAGGGAACCAAAACAGGGGCCTTGAACTCCATCGGGTCAGAAAAGGCTCAAGAAGCTACAGCCAGAGGAGCAGGGGAAGCTACAAGAAATGATGAAACTGCAACAGTGCGAGGAGCCCGCAGTCCCTCCGCTGACTGCCGGGCTGCTGAGCGGGCGCAGGTGCCTGAGGGATGATGCGGTTGGTCTTGGTCCTCAGCACCGAGCGAGCCGCTTCCCTCTGCTCTGGGCCACGATCCCTGCACATCTCTGCAACCCGAGGCCAGAGTCACAGCCCCCACTTTGCTCTGGTGGTTGCAGCCTTAACCCAAAGAAATGTGTTAAGACCGAGAAGGGGGGAAAAATTGGAGAAAATGACTCTTGGTGATATACACATTCAATTACTCTTAGATAGAAAGTCCTTAGACTAGGGGACAATCTACTCACACTAATCTGGGAGTGGTCATGTGCTATTCAGACCAGTCCCAGAATGTCTTTTGTGTCTCTCACACCATGATGTTTCGGCTGTACCCAACAGAAATATAATGCAAGCCAAACATAACTTTACATTTAGGAGTCACATTAAAAAAAAAAAAAAAAACACTGGTAAAATTAATTCATATATTTCCTTTAGTATACCCAAAATAGTATTATTTGAATTAAGCAATCAACATAAAATTGATTGAGATATTTTACATTCCTTCTTTTTGTTTTAAGTCTTTGAGATCTGTTTATTTTATATTTACAGCACAACTCAAGTTGGGGTAGCCCAGGGGTCAGCAAACTCATTAGTCAACAGAGCCAAATATCAACAGTACAACCATTGGAATTTCTTTTGAGAGCCACATTTTTTAAACTCAAACTTCTTCTAACGCCACTTCTTCAAAATAGACTCGCCCAGGCTGTGGTATTTTGTGGAAGAGCCACACTCAAGGGGCCAAAGAGCCTCATGTGGCTCGAGAGCCGCAGTTTGCCGACCATAGGGCTAGCCACATTTCAAGTGCTCAACAGCACATGTGACTAGTGGCTAATGTATTGGACAACACAGTTCTAAACTTAGAACAGTGGTTTCCGATGACATTTTAATCGTAAGCCAACTCGTTCAGATGAAATCTTAGCCTGAATTCTACTTGAATATAAATTATTCATGGAAGAGTTACTCAGATTGGAGCACAGGAGGGATCTAAGAGCCCCATCTCATGCCCTGACCTGCCCCTCCCCACCCCTTCCAGGCAGTCCTTCAAGGCAACTCCAAGAAAACTCTACTGTACCATGATTCCCACTCTTCACTCATTTGCATTTAACTCCAACCTTTAAAAGGATTTCTCTTCCAAGCTGCAATAAGTAATGTGCGTGTGTGCTTTCATTCCAGAGCCACATACAAAACTTCTTTTTAAAATATATATTTTATTGATTTTTTTACAGAGAGGAAGAGAGAGAGATAGAAAGTTAGAAACATCGATGAGAGAGAGTCATCTATCAGCTGCCTCTTGCACACCCCCTACTGGGGATGTGCCCGCAACTAAGGTACATGCCCTTGACCGGAATTGAACCTGGGACCCTTGAGTCCGCAGGCCGACGCTCTATCCACTGAGCCAAACCGGTTTTGGTCACATACAAAGCTTCTGCTGCTCAAAACTTCTAATTAGAATAAGACAAATGGGAGAACACATTGAGTTGGGGGGTGTAGTGGGAAGGTGGTGGAAAGTTGACTTAACATTGTCCATTCATGGTAAATATTGGCTTTTTTATTAGGTTTCTTTTTTTAAGTTGAAGATATCTCTGAAACTACCATTACTAGTTGTGTGGGGGTTTTATTTCAATTAGGATTGCCAGGTAAAATACTGTATTTTCATTTGCTAAATCTGAAAACATAATCCCAACCCCTAGTGCAGTGGAGTAGGCTAGTGGGGGGAAAGGGGAAGAAACTTAGTTTCTAGTCAAGATTAGGCACCATCATTCGGTAAGTTAATGTCTTATAATGTCATTCAATCAAAACAAAACAACACTAGCTTTTTTAGGGGATTGGAGAGATAATTAGTGATGTTGTATAGTATTGGTTTTTTTTTTAAGAGCTTAAATTTCTTCAATTGGGTGTAAGATTTCCTGGGCATATTAAAGATGATGATTTTCAAATCCCAAAAGTTCATCAATACATTCAGACTATAAAATACTATTCAGCACTAAAGAGATATGAACTGTCAAGCCATAAAAACACATGGAGGAAACTGAAATGCTTAGTACTAAGTGAAAGAAGCCAGTTTGAAAAGGCTACATATTGTGATTCCAACTATATGACATTCTGGAGAAAAGGAAACTATGAAAAGAGTAAAAAGATCAGTAGTTGCCAGGGACAGGAAATGAAGAGGATGAATAGACTGAGCACAGTGGATTTTTAGGGCAGTGAAAACACTATCCTATATAGTAAAAGCCTAATATGCTAAGTGTCCGGTCCACCAGTTGGCTGTTCAACTAATCAAAGCACAATATGCTAATGATATGCTAAGGCAACTCAACTGTTCAGTATGATGTGCACTGACCACCAGGGGGCAGTCAACTGGTCGAACGCACGCTATGACATGCACTGACCACCAGGGGGGCAAAAGCTCCAACTGTTAGGTTAGCTTGCTGCTGGTGTCCAGCCAATTGGGACTGAGCAAGATGGGCTGGACATGCCCTGGAGCCCTCATGTGTCTCTCCTCAGCCCCCAAACGTGCACCTGTGGGGTGCTTCAGCCTGGCCTGTGCCCTTTTGCAATCCAGGACACCTCGGGGGATATTGGAGAGCTGGTTTCAGCCCAATCCTGCAGGCCAGGCCGAGGGACCCCACTGTGCACAAAATTGTGCACCAGGCCTCTAGCCTATGTAATAAAAGTCTAAGCGACCATTACGGTGAAGCAACCAAAATGACCAGTCGCTATGATGCACACTTGACTACCAGGGGGCAGACACTCAGCACAGGAGCTTCCCTGTGGTGGTCAGTGCGCTCCCACAGGGAGAGCCACGCTCAGCCAGAAGCCAGGCTTATGGCTAGCAAGTGCAGCTGCCAGATTGGGAGCCTCTCCTGACTCCACAGCAGCAGCACAGCAGGCCAGGATAAGCACAAGCAGTACCCAGCCCCGATTCGGCTCCTCCCTGGTTGCCTGCCTCTTGGCACACTGCTACATTCCCCGAGGGGTCCCAGATTGCAAGATGGTTCAGGCTAGGCTAAAGGACCTTCCTCCCCACACCAAGTGCATGGATTTCATGCCCTGAGCCTCTAGTATGATATTATAATGATGATACATTTGTCCAAGTTCATAGCATGTTTAACACCAAAAGTGAACCCTGTTGGAAACTATAGAATTTGGGTGTACAAAATTTGAGGACAGGTTTTCTCTTGAGCTGTATACTGATTGAAAAAAAAGTATGACTTCCTTTCTTCTTAAAATATTAGTCATCAGCCCAGCCTGCATGGCTTTGTGGTTAAGCATCACCCTATGAACCAGGAGGTCAGGGTTCAATTTCTGGTCATGGCACATGACCAGGTTGCAGGCTCAAGTCCCCAGTGTGGGGCATGCAGGAGGCAGCTCATTAATGACTCTCTCTCATCATTGATGTTTCTCTTTCTCTGTCCCTCTCCATTCCTCTCTGAAATCAATAAAAATATATATTTAAAAAAAATTAGTCATGATACTAAGAACTGAGGATGCATGAAAAAATAAAAGGAAAATTTAGCAACCTACATAAGTAATTTGCCAACTAGATTGTATTTTATTCACATTTGACTGCCTACTAATATTAGGGCATTTTTAAAAAGTTAAAAGCACTAGGCATAGCGGGAGAGGGGAGAGGAGCACACCAGGCTGAATATATATATATATGTTTGTATGCAATTGGTTCCTCCACAATTAGTTTATTCCTTGCCTTCACACAGTTAACTTTATTTATCTTCGCCACAAAATCGTTTGAAATAAAAATCCAGACTGAGTAACCCAACCCCCTTAACTCTCCCAAGCTGCCTCTCTCTGTGTAAATAATGCCATAAATAGCCCCCAGGGTTGCTCTGCCTTGGCGAATTCATCCCATGGGGGTCAGTCCAAGGTAGAGCAGATGGCGAGCTGATCTGAATTTTAAGGAAATACCAACGCTGTCTTTATAGGTCCCCAGTCTCCTGCAGATCCTTAGAAGCAATGATAAATGTCGGGTGTTAAACTTGAAAACATAGAAAACATTCTGGAAATTAACAGACTGCCTTTTGCAAAAGACTCTGTGTGCCCTAAGTGTGGAGATTTTGCAATAAATCAATGTAGGAGATTTAAAGGAGTTACTGATTTGTTATCCAAGGTGATAGGTAGTGTCTTTGGGGACCTAGGCCTCAGCCAAATTGCTTGCTGGTCTTCTGAAAAAAATCTAACCAACATTAAGGTACACATTTTGTAATCTTTTTTTCCTGTGTTAATTTTCTCTACCCTTCATTTCTCTTCGTAAAGAAAAACAAATCCCATGCTTCTGTATTTTAAAATTAGAGTAAGACGTGTAAACTACATTTTAGAAAAATGTAGGGTAGGAAGGAAGGAAGTAGGGGGAGATTGATTCTTTCATCAGAGACTATAGTTATGTCCCAGGCATGTAGGAAATTCTGTATAAATCTAGAAGTAAAATAAAAATAGAATGGCTTTGAATTTATATCATGACAGACAGCCCTAATCGAAGAAGCAGTTGAGTAATAAAGGTTTATTCTCTAAGATGTTGCTCATAGCTCAGAATTCATTTTTTTTTTCCATAGAAACTTTATAAGTGATTGAGTTCACAGATCAGACATGAAGTGCTAACTCCATAGTGAATTTGAAGGACAGGACTCACAGTTCTAGTTCCAGTTTAACTAACCACTCTATAATATTCTTCTGATTCGGAGACCTATACCAATTCCAACTTACAATACCAGGCACTTTCCATGTCCTGTCTGTCTCAAAGCTTCGGTTTTGAGAGTCTCAGCAAAACTGCCAGAGTCTTCTTAGAGCTCAGGTCTCCTGTCTCCAAACTCTTCCCAGAAGCTTTCCCTTGATATTTGAATAGAAAGAAATGTGAGGGCCAGTCATTCTTGGGGGTCCCTGAATTAGGAGAGAGGGGCATTACCTCCGCAGGAAACAGAATCTATAGATCCAGATCTCCTCTACTAAGTGGTTCATGTGTTAAGGTAGACAGTAGGACAGAAGGAGCACTGGAGTGTGAGTTAAAAAACCTGAATTTGAATTGTGACTCAACCATTATTACCTGAGGAACCTTGAATGAGTGACTTCACATGTCTGAGCCTTAGCTTTTATTTATTTAAAAAAAATAATAAACAATTAGGGTGTCAAATTTCTGAGAAGGAAGTTTATAGTTTTCAAGGGAATTTCAAAGGAAACTATCACCACCATCCTCAAAATTAGGAACGATTAGACAAAAGATTCTGTTAAATTCTTTCAGCCCCAGCATTTTAAGTTTCAAGTCTAGTGATGTTTCTCAATTAGGAGCTGCCTAATCATGAATTACTGAGTTTTGGGAATCCCCCAAATCAGCTGGTAGAATCCTTTTCTCTATGCTAGTTAAAAATAAGCAGAATGACAAACAAAGGCTTTATAAACATTCTATATGATTTCTCATTCTTAGAAAATCCTCTTGCTTTAATAAAAAGATCTGTCATCTCTAAACCTTCAATTTCCAAACTGAAAGTTTACAACGACTTAACTAATTGGATAACTAGTGGTGTTCACTTGGAGTTTTGCAGACTTCTTTTTTTTCCCCCCATATCCTCCACTATTTCGCCCTTCCATTTCAATTTCCTTAACATATTCCATGCTCCTACGTGTCTGGTACCAAGTCAGAGGCTGAAGTCTAAGGTCAGTCACATAACTTAGAATCATTTTTATTTTTTTTTCTTTCAGGAAAAGGAGCGTTGCAGTGCTTATCCTGTGTGTGGAGTTACCACCTGGCAGGAGGAATCTGCACCTCGGACTGTCTTGTGGGGGAATACCGAGTGGGAGAGGTACTGAGAGCGGGGCATGGTGTGCCTTCTGCCATTCCATGGAGGGAAATGAACTAGTTTCTGCCTGTCGTTCTAGGCAAAGTAAAAAAGGCCTAACATTCCTACACTGTGCAGGCTTAATCTTTTAAAATCCTTTACATTGAATCACGGATTAATGGTGCTAGCCACCCATAGCTTTCATTTGAGAATATCTGGCACCTATAATGGGAAAGTTAAGTCTTGAGGGCTTCAGAATTAACTCTACGTTCATTGCTCAAGATCTTAGTAGTTTCAGGTCAACACAGGAACATTGTGTCAGAAATCAGAAATATCTTTTTTTTATCTCATTGCTGTCTAAGGTGGAACATCTAAATAAAGTCAGAACTCCATAGCTGATACTATTTTTTCATTTCTTCTACCCCTTCACTGTGTATTAAGATGTATTTTCACTTGCTTGCCTAGAAATCATGGGTTTTCTGAGTCTGCTAACTTCTTATGTTTCTAAACTTTAGAAGTGGAGTAAATCTCTCCTTGGTGAAATAAATATGACCCAACATATTCACATATGAGCTCTTTATACTCTGACAGAAGCCCTTATTACACTTTGGTGGAACTGAAGTTCAGAGAGATTAAATAGTTGGTAAAGAACACACGAACAGTAACTAACAATGCCAGAATTCAACCCCGGGGTTCTGTCTCCTAATCCAGGATTTGATGCGATAATAATAGCTGAGAAAGCACCTTCTCGGTGCCTAAAACATGCCAACGTACTCAACAAAGACATTGTCCATTCCTTCCTTTTCTGTTCTATCATCTTTCCAAAGTGAAGAAGTGAAATAGGAAGCTCTCTTCCCTCATCTGCGTTTCCAGAACCGGGGAAAGAGCAACTTGTCAGGAGGGAGGCCGCTTTCTCCTGGTCTCTCAATTTCCTTCCCATGAAAATGTAACTGCTGTAGTTAAACAATCACAACTTACATTATTCTAGGACAGAGTGAAGAGTCCAGGCAGATAATGAGCCAAAGGTGCTTGATCAAAGAAAGCCTTAGAGCAAAACTTACATATGAAATAACCCCCCTTTGAAATGTGGGCAATGAATGAAAAAGACTTTTAAACTGTGAAGGTCAGTGTAGGGTGGGCCAGCCAAAACTTGTCCTTGATCAGGTACAACACCTGAGCTATTCCTTCAAGCCTGTTCTTTCATTATTGTTACCAGCAGATCTCAGAGGGAAAAAAGGGCCAGCAATGATTCCATCTGAGTACAGACGTGGTTCTGTCTTTCACCCAGAGCAGATCACCTGTCCCCCATATGCCTGCTTTCCTTATGGAGATAAGATGTGCCTCCCTTCCTTGTGGGATGTCCAGGGCCTCATAAATCCCTCCCCACTCAAAAGGAATGTCTTGATCTTAACAGGGGGAGAAATTTAACTGTGAGAAATGCCACGAGAGCTGTGTAGAATGCAAAGGACCTGGCGCCAAGAACTGTACTGTGTGCCCCGCCAGCCTGCTGCTGCTGGTGGATGACAGCCGCTGCCTGCACTGCTGCAACGCCTCTGATCCCACCGACACCCGGGACTGCTGTGACTGCCAGAGTACCACAGGTGAGGGGAGAGGAAGAACAGCCTGCAAAGGCAGGGCATGTCCTCAGGAAGCTGATGGGAGCAGGAGAGATGGGAGGATAGAAAGGTCAGAAGAGTCGCCGAAACCGGTTTGGCTCAGTGGATAGAGCGTCGGCCTGCGGACCGAAAGGTCCCGGGTTCGATTCCGATCAAGGGCATGTACCTTGGTTGCAGGCACATCCCCAGTAGGGGGTGTGCAAGAGGCAGCTGATTGATGATTCTCTCTCATCGATGTTTCTAACTCTCTATCCCTCTCTCTTCCTCTCTGTAAAAAAAAATCAATAAAATATATTTTAAAAAAAAGAAGAAAGATCAGAAGAGTCAATAAGGCTACCTCTTTATGGAGGCCTGATATGTGCCTACTATCCTTGAAACTTTCCATCCATCATCTCATATAAGTAGATATTATTAATCCCATTTTACAGATGAGGAGACTGAGGCTCATGGGGTTTGATTAGCATGCCCAAGTCCACAGCGATGGTAAGAGGCTCATCTGGAATTAGAATATGGGTCCTTTGGACTGCAAAGCCTGCATTTTTTTTCCACTACTGTGCTCCCTCCAATAGTAGAGCCCAAGTTGGTCTAGAATTTGACCTTTCTAATGTTACTTTATAACTTTTTTATTCTTCCCTTCTGAGAAAAAAAGGAAAAGAATCAACTATCAAGAAAGCTGGTGCCAGTATTATCATAAAGAACCATTCTGTGGAAATCAACCCAAATCTAGGCTTCCTATTAGAGACCTAAAGCATTTTGAAATGAGCTTTCATTGAAGGTTAAGAGGAAACAAACCTTTTAACCAATTCCCAGTCCCCACTATGTCTCCCACTCGCAACTCAATTCGTAAGAGTACTTGGTTCCCATTGGCCACAAACTTAGAAAGACCCTAACTGGAGTGATTTATTTTAAAAAATAAAAAATAAAGTACTTTCTTAAACTAGATTTTCTAGTCCAGAAGCAAATCATTTGCTTGGGCTTCAGATGTATCATGGCCTGACAAAAACAGACATAATACTATTGGGAGCATGGCCATCTATACGTGAAGTATATCCCAGATCCATAACTGCAACTAGCCATTTCTATTTTATGTTTTTAATCAGTCTTTTCAATTAAATTCTAAATAGCATCTTTCCAAAAACTAATGATTTCCTTCTTTCATTTTTCCCACCCCCACAAGCAGCTGATTTCCCCAGCTCCTCATATACTTCCACCTTCAGGGTCTGATTGCCTAATATGCATGCTGTGTCAGCGAAGAATAATAATCCTAATTACACCGATGACTTTAAATGGAACCAGAAGTGTGTGCATTTTGGGTGCAGAGTTCCTGCAAGCCTGTTCCTATTAAAAACTAGTTAGTCAGCTTTCCTGGGCCTCTGTGGCTCTCAAAGATCCACCTGGGGCAACTCTGCAGAAGTCTAAACACTCTTGATTACCTACTCATTCTTTACTGAGACACTTGCTCCTTCAAAGAAACCAGATCACAGAGGCCGACCCTGACTCTGCAGACTTAAGACTGTGAAACCATAAGACGTGATTGCATATGGCGCCCTAGTAATTGAAAGGTCTTTTATTGATTCTCCTGCCTCAGGCAGTATTTATCGCTAAGTACCACACACCGATTGCTTATCCATTTCTCTGGTTCTTTAATATTTCCTCCAGGGAAAAATTCTGTGCTATATTGCTAATGAAAGCCATAATGATAGTGTTGTTACTTTAGAAGAAACTCTACTTAATGGTCAAAATCCCATGAGAATGAAAGTTACAACAAAATAGAAAACTTCTTTATCACTAGTGTACTGCCTCAAAAAAAAAAAAAAAGAGAAAGATATAGTGGTGATAAATCAGATATAATCAGCCAACATCTAATAAGCAAAAAATGATTGCCCTTAAAATAATTGGCAGAAGTATTATATATTAAGTTAGTATGTACAATGTACCTAGAATCTCTTATAAAAGATCCTGGAGTCAGATTTGGATGGCTCAAAAAATATTTATGGAAAACAGTATGTATTTCAGCTTATACATCCATAATGGCCTGCTAGATTTTTTTACCCCCTAGTTCTTTCATACTTTCTTTCACATTCTCATTTGATGGGTGAAAGAAGAGAAAAAATGTATGTAACTCAAATCATACCACCTGAATAAAAGGGTTAAAAGAAAAATGAACTCATCACTTAAGTTATGGTTTAATCTTTACTTCTGTGACAATTTTGGTTACTCCATGTTCTCAATTAATGCATCAAAGCAGAGTCTAGTAAATGACAGGGGATAGAACTCCCAATTTCAGAAATCTAAATTATGATAGAAGAAATTTAAAGGTGGTATTTCTCTCTCTGCTTTATTAGGGCCACATAATGCTAAGAAATTGAAAATTTGTCAGTGTTTTATTCTAACCTTTCCAGACTACAGCATGACGGTTAGGATTTCTGGATTTGAATTCTGATTGCTTCACAAACTCTTGGCTCTAAAAATGCACTTCCTCTCTGTGGGCCTTAGTTTTCTCAGCTGTCAAGTAACAGGTTGACCTAAGCAAATCTATGGCCCAACACAGAAATAAGAGTCAATGGTTTTATAAATAATCTGTTCCTGTCTTTGAATGGTTGCACAATCATGTAGGACTAGGTTTAAGAGGAACTGAGGAGAGGACAGTCTTAAGTCAGTTATTTAGTTAGCATTAAGTGAATCATGGCCCCCAGTTTTCTCAGAAGAGAAATAGGGGAATTGATTGGTAAGGTTGGATACTTGGCGACTGACCCATGAGGAATGAGGATTCGGGGGCTCCTTAGGATCTCAAACTGACCTTCATTTAGATGTGTTTGATGGCATCATCTGACATAGAGTGGGACTCTCATGCAACACACACCACAGTTCTGCAGAGTGGTGTGACTGTTAAGAAAGTCAGAGAGGGATTCTACTGTTTTAGATTTAAAAGATAAAGGTGAAGTTCTTAACGTCTTTCTATCTTTTCTCATCCTTTCTCTCTTCCTTTCTCTCTTCCTTTGGGGTCATCTTCCAACAGATGAGTGCATCCTTCCAGCCAGTGAGATTGAGTCTGCCCCTGAGCATTCGAAGACAGCCTTGTTCATCACCTCCTTTATTATGCTGGTGCTTCTGATTGGGGCAGCTGTGATCGTCTGGAGGAAATCGCGGGGCCGAGCCCAGCCAGTAGAGAAGGGGTATGAAAAGCTGGCTGACCCTAGCAAGTCTTACTCCTCCTATAAGAGCAACTATCGAGAGAACACCAACTTTGAAGAGGATCAGGTGATTGAGTACAGGGACCGTGACTTTGATGAGGATGACGAGGAGGACATAGTCTACATGGGCCAAGATGGCACTGTCTACCGGAAATTTAAGTATGGGCTGCTGGATGATGATGAAGAAGATGAGCTGGAATATGATGATGAGAGCTACTCCTATCAGTAAACAGAGGCCACCCACCCCATTCTACTCACAGGCATGCGTGTGAGCATCAGTTTTGGGCTTTATCCTCACACACCAGATGGATGTGTGGGTGTTTGCATTTGTTGTCTTCACAACAAATGATTCCAACTAGATTATGTAAGAATGCTGAAACGTTGTATTCATCCTTTGAGTGGCTAAACCAAATTAACCAGTATCACTCAACCATCATTGAGAAACAAGGATAAAATCTGGAGGGATTTTCTTCAAAACAATATGTCCAGACACAAAACACAGGAAGTAAAAACAAATGAGATTTGTACAAACTTGTTTTATGTGACTTTTTTTTTTCCTAAAAAAGGAAGTGGACCTATAGAAAACCTGTTTCATGGCTGTATTGTAAAGATATCTACTGCTTTCTGGAATTCTGATAATTCTTACAATGATTTGGGGGGATAAAGAGATGAGTTGTTTATTTTAAGGGATTAGTCTCCCAATAGCTCTCTTTAGGCAGAATTTCATTCTCTGTAAAGGCAACTAAAGAAGATTCTCCTGCTCATGTTATTTAACAATTGACTCCAGACCACCTCTGGTGAACAGGAGACCATCTCTACTGAGGCTGGTCACAAGCTATTTAGAGATGAGGAAAGAAAAAGGAGGTAGCATCGCAGCTGAGGAATCATGTGTTTGCTAGGCTCTGGTTCATCTGCATTAATCTAGAGTCATTATGATTCTAAGGGCAAAGCCAGCTCAGACAGGAGATAACAGCAAACTCAGCAGGAAGGAAATAACCAACTTTCAAAAACTGCAGCATTACCCCCTCATGATTTTCTAAGAGTGTTTCTGGTTGGAAATATCAACTAAGACATCAAGTAATAAAATCATAATGGCTGTGCTAACCAAACATAAAATGGGTAGAATGACCAAAAAATCTAAAAAAAATACTTTAGCTACTAAATCAGAGAGCTTTTTTTTATCAATAGCCTGTCATGGAACTGTAGATTCTCCATGGAAAAGTTGAAGTGGAGTCTTACTGGAAAATGGAAAAATCCCAACTTTCTACTAATTTAATCCCAGGTGCTGACCAGCCTTCCAACACCTTTTGTCCTTGTGATTTTTGTTTCTAGACATTCTATGCTTCCCTTTTCCCACTTTCCTGTCAAATACGTGCTGAAGTTCATGCATCTGGGACACTTTTTTTTTTCTGCAGACACTTTTTTTTTTCACTCTTGCTGTGTGAAATAACTTAAGCAGGGTTTTATGGACTTCCTGGTCAAAACGGAAGTCATAGGCAGTACCAGGAGCAGAAAACTACTTCTAGTTAGAAAGTGACATTTTCCTGGTGATAATGATAATTATTAAAAAAAAATTTCGCACACCTACTATATACTAGGTACCAAGCTAACTACCTTTCAAAAAAATTACCCCGCTTAATACCACCATAACTTCATGAGGTTGGTACCATTATTCCTGTTTTATATGTAACCCAAGGCTAAGAGAGTTTAAGTAACTAGCCCAAGGTCACAGAAAGCTAATCAAAATTCAAGGAAAAAGAATGGTCCTATAGCACGTGTTCTTAATAATTATGCTTCACTGACATAAAGTGGGAAAAGAAACATCCTAAATCTAATATAGGCCTGTCTATCATTTTGCTTTATAATATGGCAACTATATTATCTTTACTAAATTTGTGCATTTTATTATTTTTTAAAGTATGATGTGTCACTGACACAAGAAATCTCTGAGAAGAAGTCTTCCGTTTATAGAAGGCCACAGTGTTTCTTCAGGGGAAAGCTCTTAAAGGTTGGCAAACTCTTTCCGGAAAGGGCCAGATAGTGAATACTTTAGGCTTTGCACAACTACTCAACTCTACCAATGTGGCAAGAATGAAGTCAGCCCATAACAAATGGGTGGGCTGTGCTCCAACAAAACTTTATTTATGGACACTAACATTCGTAAATAAGATAGTTTTTACATATAAAATGTTATTCTTTTGATTTTTTTTCCTTTAATAATTTAAAAATATTAAAACCATTCATAGCCAAAACCGGTTTGGCTCAGTGGATAGAGCGTAGGTCTGCGGACTGAAAGATCCCAGGTTAGATTCCAGTCAAGGGCATGTACATTGGTTGCGGGCACAACCCCAGTAGGAGATGTGCAGGAGGCAGCTGGTCGATGTTTCTCTCTCATTGACGTTTCTAGCTCTTTATCCCTCTCCCTTCCTCTCTGTGTAAAATCAATAAAATATATTAAAAAAACAAACAAACAAAAACATTCATAGCTCAGGGAAATACAAAAACAGGTGATGGGCCAGAATTGGCCAATATACTATAGTATGCTGACCTCATCTTAAAAAATTTCTTAAGAGACCATGTGTATCACACCCAGATATGAAATGCTTCCAAAATTTTGGACCATCTAAAATTATCTCTTTAAAATATTTTGAAGCCCTGTTAGCTCCCTTTGTAATTCTTAGAAAAAAATAAAAATACATATAAGATAGCAATTATATCAATGGGAACATTTCTCATATCTTGCTGTGTAATTACAGAGTGTAGCCTATAAAAGTAAGTAATTTTGTTTATACTGTGTTTTTCATCTCTCCTGATAATATCACTCTGAAGTTCTGATAGACTGACTTTGACATTTTTTTGTGTGTAGCCTGGAAATCATTTTCCAAGAAAAATAGGTGTTTATGATACACACTTAAGGATTAAATGAGGTCAAGATGACCTTGAATACTAAGAAAAATTGTGTTGTTACTCTCTGTGAGCCTGAAAAGAAGGTTCATGCTGTGTATTGGTTGAGTCTGACATCTTTCTTTCTTTGTTCTTAGTCTGCCACATTATTCTCGGACTTACATTGCATACTGTGCTAACAACTGTTAAATTGGTAAATATGTGTTTGGAAAACAAAGTCACTCTTTGTTATTTTTTGTTTGCAAAGAACTTGGAAATATCAAGAGCATCCTTGTAGATTGGAAATACATCAAAAGGCTAAGCAAGAGCTTGGGAGGTTCCAGTTCATAGAAATTTTAAAATTGGAAATAAAATGAAATCAAGACAAGATAATTCTATGGGGACTTATTAACAGATTTTTCTGAGCACTTTTTATGCATTAGTACAATTATGCACCACTTAATGATGGAGATGCTTTCTGAGAAATGCATTGTTAGGCAATGTAATTATTGTGTGAACATCATAGAGTACACTTACAGAAACCTAGATGCTATCACCCATTACACCTTAGGTCAGTGGTCGGCAAACTGTGGCTCGCAAGCCGCATGCAGCTCATGAGCTGTGGTTTGCCGCTCTGTTGACTAATGAGTTTGCCGACCACTGTCATATACTACTACCCTTTACCTCTTTGCACACAGTATGCCACAACTGCCTAATCCTCACAGCTTCCAACTACACGGTAACATTTAGTCTAGCAGTGGTCGGCAAATTCATTAGTCAACAGAGCAACAAACAGCGGCTCGCGAGCCGCATGTGGCTTGTGAGCCACAGTTTGCCAACCACTGCTCCAGGCTATATGGTATAGGCCAGGGGTGGGCAAACTTTGACTCGAGGGCCACAATGGGTTCTTAAACTGGACCAGAGGGCCGGAACAAAAGCATGGATGGAGTGTTTGTGTGAACTAATATAAATTCAAAGTAAACATCATTACATAAAAGGGTACGGTCTTTTTGTGTGTTTTTTTATTTATTTTTTTTAAATATATTTTATTGATATTTTACAGAGAGGAAGGGAGAGAGATAGAGAGCTAGAAACGTCAATGAGAGAGAAACATCGACCAGCTGCCTCTTGCACACTCCCCACTGGGGATGTGCCCGCAACCAATGTACATGCCCTTGACCGGAATCAAACCCGGGACCTCTCAGTCCGCAGATCAACGCTCTACCACTGAGCCAAACCAGTTTCGGCTGTGTGTGTTTTTAATTCAACAGTTTTATTCACCAGATCCGGCCCGAAGGCCATAGTTTGCCCAGCCCTGGTATAGGCTATTGCTCCTAGGCCAGCTGTGGGCAAACTACAGCCTGCGGGCCGGATCTGGCCTGTTCGGCTGTTCTATGCAGCCCACGGAGCCAAAAGAGCGGAGGGTTCTCTTGCTCTCCCCTCTGCTCCTTCACCAGCAGCCCAAGATGAGAGTGCCAGCATGGTCAGGTTGCTTTTGTTCCAGCCCTCCAATCCAGTTTAAGAACCCATTGTGGCCCTCGAGTCAAAAAGTTTGCCTACCCCTGTCCTAGGCTGTACATTTGTACAACATGTTATTGTATTGAATATTATAATCATAACCATAATATTTATGCATTTAAATATATCTAAACATAAAAAGGTACAGTATAAAAGATGAAAAATTGTATACCTGGTTAGAGCATCAAAGTCCTGGTCAGTGGTTCAATGGTTAGAGCGTTGGCCCATGCATGGAAGCATCTCAGGTTTGATTCCCATTAAGGGGAGGCACCTGGGGTGTAGGTTAATCCCTGGCCCCAGTTGGGGCACATGTGAAGGCAACCAATTGATGTGTCTCTAGAACTCTTCCCCCCACATCTTCCTTTCACTCTTTATTAAAAAATCAATGGAAAAAGTATCCTCGGGTGAGAATTAAAAAAAACAAAAACAATACTGCTGGGATGGCATGGCTCAGTGGTTGAGCACTGACTTATGGACCAGGAGGTTAGGTTTGATTCCCGGTCAGGACACATGCCTGGGTTGCGAGCTTGATCCCCCGGGTGGGGCATGCAGGAGGCAGCCCATCAATGATTTTCTTTCTCATCATTGATGTTTCTATCTCTCTCTCTCCTTTTTCCTTCCTCTCTGAAATCAATGAAAATATATTTTTTAAAACCCACATGACATGGTTCAGCTGTACAAAAATAATTTCCTTTTTTATATTATTATTCTACAGACCTATTTGTTTGTACCTTTTAAACTTTTTTGTTTGTCTCTTTGCATCTGTGGGTTTCACATCCATAGGTTAGACCAAACTCAGATGTGCAGGGCCAACTGTAGAATTAAAAGTTAAAAGCAGATTTTCATGTTTGAAGGTGTTGGTCCTTCTTATCCCCCAAGTTGTTCAAGAGTCAACTATCTATATATAAAAAACCCTAATATGCAAATAGACGGAATGGTGGAACAACCAAATAACCAGTCACTATGATGTGCACTGACCATCAGGGGGCACGTGCGGGAACATGGCAAGCATCAGCAACAGACGGCAGCGTGCAGAACATGGCAGGAATCAGCTGTGGCGGGATGGTGGAGCAGGTGAGCAGGGGCACCAGACCAAACGGAGCGCCAGTCGCTGTCATCAGGGTGAGCCTCTGGTGGTTACTGAAAATTCTTTCCTCTCACATGCCATGGTTGCCGGGCTCACCCCTGCTGCTGGCCCTGCTGGCACCCACTGATGGCACCCGAGCCAACCCTCACATCTGCTGCTGGTGCCTGGCCCAATCGCTTGGCACTGTCAGCAGGTGCGAGTGGCAGCTGCCAGCCCCAATTGCCCCTGAGGATTTCTCCACCTCCACCTGCTCCTGAGGGGTGATCGGGGCAGCAGTTGCCACTTGCACCCACTGATGTTGGCGACAGCCCCAATTGCTCTGCACTGTCAGTGCTTGGGAGTGTCTGCAGGAGCAGGGCTTCCAGCAGATAGGGGACCAGGGCTGCGATGGGAGAGGCTGGGCAGGGGCACAGAGGATGTGCTGAGACCTGGGCCCACTGCAGCCTCACACTGCCCACAGTTCCTTTCAAGGTGCACAAATTTGTGCACTTGGCCCCTAGTATCTATAAAGGGCAATGAGATGACTATGAGGGGGTTAGAAAAATCATGACTCATCTTCTGGAGCTTTGCCACCCAAAATAAAAGCTTTTCAATGTCAAGGAAGAGGAGGGTAGGACAGGGTAGCTGTTAGCCTGAGAAGAATGCCTCCCACTCTAGCCAAGTGTCCATTGATAAGAACTGATCTCAGCCTGCAAGGGAAACAATATATACAAGGTTTATTAAACCCTTAAATAAAGGAACTATGTGCTTGTCAAACAAAGGATTATAATACAAGAACAGAACAAGATTGAGGTCAGGAGGGTTACCATCTTTCTAAGTTATTGGTATCAGTCAACTCTTTTTGGTAGCTAGGAATGATCCTGGACCAGATACAAGTTCTATTGCATCCTTTAGGCTGTTTTTAGTTACCAATGGCACAAAATTCAACTCAAACCAGTTTAAATACAAAAGGAATTTATTGACTCACTTATTCAAGAAGTCTAGGACTAGAAGAGGGATGAGGTACTACTGAAACCAAGGCTCACACCATGACATCAGGCACTGGTTTATTTCTATCTCTCCCTTCTATCTTTTGTTATGTTGGCTCCATTCTCACTGGAAGTCACTCCTCACATTGGCAGGATGGCTGCCAGTGTGCCAGGCTTCACATCCTTTTGGGTCCACATCCAATAGGAAAAAGGCCCTACTTTGATCCAAGTCTCAGAAAAAGTTCTGTGGTATCTCATCGGCTCAAAACAGGCATTTGACAGTTTCGTGGTGTGAATACTCCCATCATTGCCAATTTCAAGCTTCAACTGTGATGTCACTTAATTTGGAGTTGGGAGGAAAGGTCGAGAGGTGAACCAATATATAGTTTTTCTACCATACAGATAGATACATTTGATACAAGCAACCTCAAGAGGATAGCTAATATTCAAATTTAAAACAAGGGAGTGATGAGTTTTTATAACTTCTTTAATTGAAAGTTTTATAACTTAATTTTTAATAATAGCTGTGTCTAACAACTAACTTGCAAAATTCCTACAAAATTGACATTGGCACCCTAGCCAGTTTGGCTCAGTGGGTAGAGTATCGGCCTTTGGACTGAAGGGTCTCTCAGTTTCGATTCTAGTCAAGGGTGCATGCCCAGGTTGAAGGCTCGATCCCCAGTAGAGGGTGTGCAGGAGGCACCCACTCAATGATTCTCTCTCAACATCAATGTTTCTATTTCTCGCTCCCTCTCCCTTCCTCTCTGAAGTCAATAAAAACGTATTTTTAGAAAAAATTAACAATTGCTTTCACAAGCTGGGGCAAACCAGATTCAACACACCACTCTTTTTAAATAGAATCTTTTCTTCTGTAGTTGTTTTCTTTCTTTCAGTATCAAATCTCTCACCCAGAATTTCCTGTCTTTTTCTTCATTAGTGCCCTACTCCAATGTTATCAGTAGGCCACCAAATCGTTATTTTTTGTTCATTTCCATCAGCAATCAAAGAAAAACATATTTAATCAGTAATGTCTTAGCAAAGACTTTTAATATAGCACACAGTTATGGAGTTTTATTCACTGCCACTGTAGTGACATGGACAATTTCATGTATTACTTGATATAGAGTAAGCCAATGTATTCATTTTCTATCGCTGCATAACAACCTGCCACAAATTTAACAGCTTGAAATAACATCTATGACCTCACAGTTTTAGAGGTCTCTGTTGTCTGCTTAGGGTCTCCTGGGGTCAAAATCAAGGTGTCAGCCAGGCTGGCTCGTACTTGGAAGCTGTGAAGAATTTTTGTTTTTTCCCCCAAGATACCCAGATTGCTGGCAGAGTTCAGTTTCCTGTGACTGCAAGATTGAGGTCCCCGCTTGCTTTTCTGGCTGTGGGTCAGGAGTCTTTTTTTTTATTTTATTAGATAATCTTCAATTTCTTTTTTTTAAAAACATATTTTATTATTTTTCACAGAGAGGAATTGAGAGGGATAGAGAGTTAGAAACATCAAAGAGAAAGAATCATTGATAAGCTGCTTCTTGCACACCCCCCACTGGGGATGTGCCCGCAACCAATGTACATGCCCTTGACTGGAATCAAACCTGGGACCTTTCAGTCCCCAGGCCAATGCTCTATCCACTGAGCCAAACCAGTTTCGGCGGGTCAGGAGTCTTATGCTCAGCTCTGAGAAGCCACTCTCTGGTCTTATGAATGTCCCTCCTTCCTCCACTTTATTATTTTATTTTATTTATTTTTAAATATAATTTGATTGATTTCAGAGAGGAAGAAAGAGAGAAAGAAACATCAATGATGAGAACGAATCATCGATCTGCTACCTCCTACATGCCTCACACTGGGGATGGAGCCCACAACCCGGGCATGTGCCCTGATCAGGAATCAAACCATGACCTCCTGGTTCTTCAGTTGACCCTCAACCACTAAGCCAACTAGCCTTCCTCCCATTTAAAGCCGACATTCATGCATTGAATCCTCTTCATGCTCAGACCCTTCCTGGCTTTCCCTCTTGCTACCAGCCAGAGAAAATGCTGCTTTAAAAGGCTTATACGATTAGATTAGGCCCCAATCTCCCTTTGGCTTTAATGCAGCATAATTGTAGGCATGATACCTCATCCCATTCACAGTCCTGGGGATTAGAGTGAGAAATCCTGAGGGGCTATTTTAGGATTTGCCTACAAAAGTCTTTTGGAAATCAATTTAGCAAAATGTGTCAAGTCTTTTCAATGTTTGTTCTATTTGAATTCACCAATTCCTTGCTGGAAAATATAAACAGAACCAAAGTGTTCACAAAAATAAAATTTGTTTTTGTTTATAATTTAAAACTACTTCACGGCACTTTAAATGTAAGTTGGTAAAAACTACACAAAATATGCTATAATGGTTATACATAAAAATAGGCAAGAAATAAAAGTTTATGTAAGCTGCCATTTCAAGTGGATTTCTGAAATTACAAGCCTATGTGGATTATGCAAGCTATAAACTGTAGAAAGCAAAGATAAACAACATTGTCTGCCCCCAAAGAGCTCAATATTGAGTCAGAAAACCAGACGTGTGCACAAATAAAACGGGGGAGAATGCAAGCAAAGCAACAATTCAAGGAAAAAACAGTAAAATCATTGGAACACAGAGAACGTTAGAAAAAGCAAATTGTTGCACCTATGCCATTTTGGGAGAAAAGTTAAAGGAAGTGTTTAGGAGAATAAAAGGGATATGAAGAGCTCAGTAACCATGGGCAGCAAGTCTCCACTAGACTTTCCTGTGGTCTGGAAAATGGCAAGCACTTCTCACCTGACCTTGAAGTCACAGGTCAACTTCAACTACATGATATAAAGGGCAATAGTCCTCAGGCAGACCTGGGCTCCCTGAAGTTAGTAGAGGCCAATAAATAGAACAAGCAGATGGTATCTTTGTTGGACCCTACCTTCTCTCCTTATATCATTTCTTTCTTATGCTCTTGTTCTCAAGACACTAATAAGGCTAAAAAAAAAAAAAAATGGGAAGTTCCACAAATGTCAAAAAGTATTGGCTCAGTACCAGTCTGCCCTCATTTCAGTTTCAAAAATACATTTTGCCCTAACCGGTTTGGCTCATTGGATAGAGTGTCAACCTGCAGACTGAAGGGTCCCAGGTTTAATTCCAGTAAAGGGCATGTACCCTGGTTGCAGGCACATCCCCCATACATCTTAGAAAGAAAACAAAACAAACAAAAAAAAAAACAACCACCATCTCATTCCATCTATTCATAAACTACTCCTAAGTACAAAGCTCTTTTATTTTTCCCTCTACTCCCTCCCAACAGTGAAAGGTCCTTAATAGTCTCCTTCCCATAAACCTACTATTTTGAAAGGATTTGTGAAGATTACAGGAGGGGAAAAAAAACAGCAGACTGCTTGCTCTATACAATAATCTGGAACCAAAGACACACCCAATCATTGTCCACAAGGCTTTCCTCAGAGCAAAACAAATACACTCAAATGAGTGCTGTGAAGTAACTAGATCATTATCTGGATTTTCTTACGTGATTTCTCAGCAGCTATAGAAACTGGAGATTTCGTTCTTTCAGAATCCCAAACTGTGATTTGCTCCACAATCAGGAGAAAATTAAACTCAATTTTCACAGAAGTGATCCAAGTTTTGGTTAAAGGGCCATACATTCAATAAATACATCAGCCAAATGCTTGACCTTTAATGAAATGTTTATCTCCCCATAGTTTCTCATCCTCTAAAAAGCAATCATAGTTCCATCCCAGCAGAACAGTTTCTTAACAGAATCCTACTTACATCCAGGCTTCTACAAAAAGCCCCTCCTTTCTCTCAAGTCCTAAAAAATTCAAATGTTAGGGTTTGGCTATAAAGCCATAGGTATCTTAGGAGTGCTGAGAACATTGGAAAAGGAAAGAGGACAGCAATCCAAGTCTTCCCCTATGTCACTTTTACTTTGAGTCCATGTAGGAAACCCCTTACAATACAGGATTGGAAAGTGGCCTGAGAAATAAGCATGAGGACCTTTTTTGTTGTTCATTCTCACTCGAGGATGTTTTATCCATTGATTTTTAGAAAGAGTGAAAGGGAGGGAAAGAGATACCGAGTGGGGGGGGGGGGGTTATAGGAGAGGCATTGATTGATGGCCTCCCACACTCACCCAGATAAGGGCCAGGGATCAAACCTGCAACCCAGGTAAATGGCCTTGACCGGGAATCACACCCATGACCCTTTGGTACAAGGGCTAACACTCTAACCACTGAGAAACACTGGCCAGGACATGAGGCCCTTCTAAAACATAAGTTCCTGTGCAGACCCTCCAATGAAGCTGGCCGTGAGCTTTAATATATTTGGAGCACTGTGAAACTTGTAAAATGCATCTGCTACTGCATTTCCTCCACCCCCAAGGTCAAAGAATTTTGGCAGCTTTGGGGAAAAGGGATGAAGAGCTTTTTAAGATCTATAAAACATGTAGAAAGAAGGAGAGTACTGAGGAAGATGGCTTGACATGGAAGAAGAAGGATTTCTTTTCAAGACACAGAGTTCATTCAAAGAGGCCTGGTTTTCAAATGCAAGATAGCTTCCTTTCACCGAGACTGGTTTGTCTCAGTGGATAGAGCGTCGGTCTGCAGACTGAAAGGTCCCAGGTTCGATTCGGGTCAAGAGCCGGTACCTTGGTTGCAGCATATCCCCAGTGGGGGGTGTGCAGGAGGCAGCTGATCGATGTTTCTCTCTCATGGATGTTCCTAACTCTCTATCATTCTCTCTTCCTCTCTGTAAAAAATCAATAAAATATATATATTTTTTAAAAGATAGCTTCCTTTCTATCTTGGCTCTGTGACATTGGCCGAGTCACTTGAGATAATGTATATGGCTGGGCTTGTGTACAGTAAACTTGTAAACTGCAGAACAACTGAAGTGTAAATCTTTACTACTGGCCACTTTAAAAGGTAATTCTTGGCCTTTAAGAAAAACAAAACAAAAAAAGACACATAGGAGAGCATTTGAGATTTTGCTTCCCAGCATTGGCATCGATTTGGTTCAAATAAACGCATAAAAATTATAAAAAAATAAAATAAAGGACAAAAGGCACACACATTCTGACATCAGGCCTCACCTATGTGCGGCTCTATACTCCTTCCAAGGTTGGGAGGGCTTTACATTGTCCCATATCAGACTTTTTCAAAAATCTTCCTGGTTTCTTCTACTTCTGGGCTAAAAACAAAAAACAAACACCCTGTTGTTTATTAACTTCGTGTGTAACCTGCTTAGAAGTCTTTGCCTAATGGGCAGGAGGCAGCAGGGAGAGGGGATGGCTGTCCTCACCCCACCTGACCTTCTTCCGTTGTCACGTCGGAGTTGTTTGCAGGGTGACGGATGGGGACGTTGGAAAGGAGGGGGCAGACCACGTGAATGATTCAGGAGGCCACCCTGCAGCCCCTGCTCTTTTTCCTGTTGTCTCGCCAGCTGCTCTCAGCAGCAAAGACGGGAGAAATCTGTAAGCTCTCCTTTGTCATTTGGCGCCATCCGTTTCCTTTCTCATTCCTTTCCTGATTTTTTTTTTTCAATAAACACGATGAAAAGGACAGCAGAGGATGTCTACAGACACAAATCACCTTTCCTCAAAGGTAGACTCTTACTCTGGGCATTTGCAGAAGTCTCCTAACCTGCTCTTTCCTCCACATCTTGAAGGTACCAGGGAAAATGAAGGGCATGGCGCTCCCTTATTCCCTATGGCTGGGTGAGGTAAAGGCATTCAACACATATTTCCTGGAGATCTAAAATATACCAGGCACAGCTGAAACTGGTTTGGCTAGGTGGGTAGAGCGTCGGTCTGCGGACTGAAAGGTCCCAGGTTCGATTCCGGTCAAGGGCATGTACCTTGGTTGGGAGCACGTCCCTGGTATGGGGTGTGTAGGAGGCAGCTGGTTGATGTCTCTCTCTCATCAATGCTTCTAGCTCTCTATCTCTCTCCTCTCCCTTCCTCTCTGTGGAAAATCAATAAAATATATTTAAAATATACCAGGCACCACATGGGGTGACGGAGATAAAGTCAAATAAGTTGGAATTGCTCTGGGAGACTTGTTCCTCAACATCCAGGACATCACCCCATTCCCCAGTGCATAGCAGAATTTTACCACACAATAGCTGTCCCAAAAATATTTGTGAAGTGCCTATATGCTCCCGTAAATCACTGTCTACAGATGAATAACACTGGACCCTACTATAATCTAAAGGACAATTTGCTCTGTCCTCTCAAGATGGTGGCAACTGCAATGTTACCTTTGGCCAGGGGACCACTATTACAATAATAATTAGCATGTATCAAATACATACAGTTTTTCAGCACTTTGCCCTGGCCAGTGTGACTCGGTTGGTTGGGCTTCATCCCATGCACCAAAAGACTGCCTGTTTGATTCCTGGTCGGAGCACATGCCTAGGGATGCTGACTTGATCCCTGATGGGGGTGCAGGAGGCAGCTGATCAATGTTCTGCTCTCACACCCATGTTTCTCTCTCCCTGAAAACTCAATAAAAAACCTTTTTTTTTTTTTAAGAAAGCACTTTACATGGAGCAATTTGTTTAATCCTTTTAACCATCATAGCAACCCTATAAAGTAGACACTATTGTTAGCCAGCATTTCACAGATAAGACACTAAGCCACAGGCGAGGCAAAGTGACTAGCGTAGAAACTGGCTCGAGAGGTCCTTTCTAATCTCCCAGATTGCAGCTGCCTAATCCCCCAGAACCAAACACAAGGAGAGTAAATAAATACAGGAGCTTTTGAACTGTTTTTGACTGCGATCCACAATAAAAGAAAAATTATACGCCAACACCTGTTTACTTTGAGTCCATGTGGCCACTTTATAAACCGTAAGCACAAGTTGCAGGAAACAATATTTATCCAAATTACATATCTTCTACCATGCTCTAATTAAGCTGATCAGAACCCACTAATTTGATTTTATGACACACAGTTTAAAAACTCTGGGTTAAGGGAAAGATCCCAGCCCTTACTGGCTGACCCTGAGCTTGCTGGGCTTAAAGTAGATTCTTTGAATTTTCCTTTCTGGGGCAACTCAATTGCAATGCCTGCTGTATGCCCAAAGGTTCCTCTACGGCTCTTTAGACCAGAGCTTCTGGATATTCCCTTTGCCCCTCTTCTGGGTCACCTCACCATTCCAGGATGCCACCCTGGTAATTTCTTCCAGGTGTGGCTCCAGACACAGCTGCATGTCTGGTCCATGGAAAGCACCACTTTGCCTCCTTCCCTCTCCCCCTCCACTGAGAGCGAATGTGCCACCTTCTCCCTGCTCAGTTGCCTAAAGCCAATATAGCTAGTTTTTTTTATGCAGTCCTCATAGCCTTCCTCCCGATGGGCACATGGTCTGATAGATACCCGTGAAGAGGACAGACAGAGCATACTGAAATTTGTCTCCAAAGAAATCCATCCCCCTTTGACCCCACTCTTCCTTAAGTAGGAGGAGGGAGATGTGCAGAACAGGTTTCCTTCTCTTAGCATCAACTGGGTTTTTTAAGGCTTAGTATTGGAATACAGGGCATTTAGCATCGTCTTCTGCAAAGATTCTACCTTTGACAGGCTCTTCCAAGAATAAAAAGAGTTTCATATTCACGTGATTTTATAGATGGGTGGGCTATGGTTAAGCGGGGGGACGAGGGAGAAAATTAGCAAAGGCTAGCGGCCTGGAACGATCAATCGGAGTTTGCAGATTACTGGGTACATGGATTTTTCATCAAAAGTCTGTGCATGATAGAACTGTGCAAGGGGAAAAGATGGATGTCAAGGAAATAACTTTCGCAAGTAGCCCAAGGAGCTTGCCAGGGGCTTAGGGCTTAAGCCTAGACACTCTTCCTGGACATAATTAACTCACCTGGTCCAGTCAGTGCCCAGGATCCTTGTCACGTCCCGATTGCCCCAGAGCCAGGCCTTGTTCCTGCCCACAGTCAAGAGGATTAAGGTTATGTGTTTGTGAACTTTCTGCCTTTTTGATGCGTCTGCTAAAAGTTTGATCTCCCATTTTGCTAACTCTATCCTTGTGCCTGAAGCACTCTGGGCCAGTAGAGACAAGAGTCAAGCAAAGGGTGAGCTGCCTTGTGCTGCAAAAGCTGCTGACTAGTGGGCCTAGGAACCACCTACCACTCCACCGTCCACAGCTCCCGGGCCCGGGTGCACGGCCTCAAGGGTACCAGGCAGCCACGCCTGAGTCTAAGACAGTGTCCCTCTGGAAACAGGTTGACGACCTGGTCCCACACTCGGCTAATGCATTTTCTACCTGTGCCGTCTGAGTCACTGAGTTTGTCTTTGACTCTCAGTTTCTCCGTCTGAAGTGTGGTAACAATATCTGAAGTGTGGTAACATCTAACTGATGGTGGGGAACCACTAAGTGACGCAAATAAAGGCACATTGAAGCTCCCGTTGTGTGAGATCAAACTCGAACACTTCCCATTGGTCAGTAGATGAAATGGAGAGAGTGTAATCACCTATCTTTTGAATCTCCATTGACTTACGTACTGTTTCTGAAAGTTCAACGTGCGCCTCGTTATCTGCATTTGACTTTTAAAACTGTGTTGTTGGAAAATGGTTAATTCTCACCCGAGGATATTTTTCCATTGTTTTTTAGGGAGAGTGGGAGAGAGGGGGAGAGACAGAAACATTGATGTGAGACACTTGGATTGGTTGCCTCCCGCACAAGCAGGGGATCGAGCCTGCAACCAAGGTACATGCCCTTGACCAGAACTGAACCCGTGACCTTTTAGTCCGAGGACTAACACACTGTCCACTAAGCCAAACTGGCCAGGGCTAAAACTATCCTTACAAAGAACATGATATCCTCAATGTAACTAAACTGCTACAGTGATATTTCATATTATCCACCCTTTGCAAGACTGACTGAAAAGGAAGAAAATAAATGTTCATAAAGGGCAGAATCTGAACACTTTCTTCCATATTCTAAAACTTCAAAAAATTATTCAAATTAAATCTATAGGAAACAGTAGACAGCAGCTCTAGCTAGTCAAGCCGAGGGCCTGGTGAAAATCCTCATTTTGAAATATGAGTGGAAAAGCAGAATATTATTAGGAGTTTGGGGGTTCAGTAGATTCAGAAACATAATAATAATAAAAAAAAAACTTCATTTGACAGAAATACTGTACTGGTGTGGGGAACTTTTAACAAATTGGAAACACCAGCAAATCCATAAGCAAAACAACTCACTGGGCAGTCATAGAAAATATTTTGAAGGCTCAGAGAGGCGTGAAGGGACCCTGAGATTCACCAGGAATTCCCTGAGTGCCTCAGCAATAGGTATTTTGTTTAGAGAATCCAACCCACACCAGGAAATCCCGGACCTTTTTAGGATTTATGTCCCCTTTGCTTCCGGAAAAGTGCTTATGGTGCTATTATGTATACAAAATGAAACTGTTGACAAGGAAATAGAGAATGGGAACCCTGAGGGAGGAAGAGGCAAGTGAGCTAACCAATTCAAACGGAAGGTTAAGTACAACTTAGCCAGGGAAGCCTTTAGTCAAATGCAGTCTCTTCGGCAGAACCCACAGATACAAAGCGGTTCACGTGCGCAGGGTGAGCAGAGGCCGAGATTCCCGGGCTGGCCCTTCACCCAGGGCACTTCCAAGAGGCCCTCGGGATCTTTGGAGAACATTTTAAAAATCAACTTCGGTAGTTATTTAGAGCTCCTGTGATTGAACCATCAGCCCTGAGCTTCCTGCAAAGCAAGATAAAAAAAGGGGGAAGCACTATATGTGATATGTTTTTTCTTCTTCAGATTACAAAGGTTTTTATCAGTCCTGGAACAGTCTAACTTTAGTATCAGAAATGCTTTTTTTCGAATGGCTGAAGGAGTGCGTGGACAGCGTGTACTCGGAAGGTTATCATTTCCTTCAGAGTTAGATAAGGGTGCTAGATCTGTGTCTTTTCCTGTAACTGCCCGGTTACCTAACCCCCTCCTTAAGTGTAGAGATTTGTCTCCCACTCTGAGTCTTGGGGGGAAAGCACCCTGTACAGAAGGTGAAGCAGCCAGATACTCCGTTTCCCAGCCCCCCTTGCAGCTAACACTTGGATAGGTGTCCAAAGCTGGACCGATCGGATGCTGCAGCCAGCAGCGTGGAGGACGTGGTTCTGGTGGCATTTGGTGGGACGGGAGCCTCTTTGCTCCGCACCAGTGGCACGGTCCTCAAGGAAGCGGCTCTGAGGTATGACTTTGGCTCTGGCTCTGACCCTTTGGTTCAGAGGCCCCCTTCTCTCACCCAGTGTCCAGCTTTCCTGTCCATTCTCTGAGCTAACCCGGATTCTCCCAATAGATTCCTTTCCTGCTCAGACGAGCCAGAATCCGTTTCTGTTACTTGCAACCAGTCAGATTCCCAATTCAAATAGCAATAACCTAAGAGGCCTAGGTTCTGCTAAGGAAAAGACAAAAGATGACACAGTGCACTGAATAATATTTGTGTTTAACTTAACAGAACTCAATTATATGGGCTCGTTGGACAAGAGTATGAGAGAGAAGAGAAATTTTTATTTTTATTTTATTTGTTCGGTTATCCTTGGCTGTTCAAAATCAACCAAGGCCACTGCCACCCCAGAATAATGAAGCCTTAGCCAAAATACAGACACGGGAAAATAAAACCTCAGGTTTGAGCTTAAAAAGACCCATGTTGTAACAAGTTAAAGATAAGGAGTTTTCACGGGTAGTTTTGACTTCCATATCTGCCTTTTGGCCATGCTTACTTACTTTACAACCTGACCCCTTCCTCAGACAGGGCTCCGCTATAGATAGAGACAGTGAGCACTCAAACTCCTAACTGGTCAGGGACTGGCCCCACCCTTTTCCCTTTCACCCCTCAGCAGCTCACCTCTCCTCAGTACCTTGGGAGACCCAAGGAAATAGGACTGGTTCAGAACACTGATATTTTTATTTTATTATTTTTTTTAATTTCTTTTCTTCTTTATTAGACCATAAAATTCTGCCCAATCCTTTTTTTTTTTGATTTATTAAGGTATATGTGTACATAGCTTACCATTGCCCCTCCCCCCCCCCTACCATTCATGCCCTCCCTTCCCAGAGTTCTGTGTTCGTTGGTTGTACTTATATTCCTGCATACCAGTCCTTCGGTTGTTCTCTTATCTCCCCCCAGGTCTCCTTCCCCTCCCCGCTGTCATTTGGCAGTCTGTTTGTTTTATGGTGACTATCTCAGGACCACATGAATAGAGTCCGCTCCTCCTCTGGTTCACACCGCCCCTCCCCCCGGGTCCCACTGCTTCTCCAGGGCACACGGCCCCCTGGGACACAGGCCTCACCCGGGGCACATGGCCCCCTTGGGGACACAGCTCACCAGGGGCACATGGAGAACACTGATATTTTTAAAAGTCTATTAAAATCTATCCTGGAGGCAGGCAATTTGACTTCTAAAATCTAGTTCCAAAGAGAGAAATCAGGTGCTGCCTTTGTTCACATTTCCTTCACTTCTAATTCATAGCTTATACCTTTTTCCATGAGAGAAAAAAAGGAAGGGGAAAGAGCAAAAGGGGAGGAGAGGAGAAAATGGAGGTGAGGGAAAGGGAGAGGAGGGAAGATGTCATCTATTGTAAGTTTTACATCAAGAGCACATGTCTTAATCTGTTCAGGCGACTATAACAAAATAGCATAGACTGGGTAAGTACAACAGAAATTTATTTCTCACAGTTCTGGAGGCTGGAAGTCCAAGGTCAGAGTGCCAGTGATCAAGTTCCGGAGAGAGCCCTCTTCGGGGTTGCAGATGTGGCAGAGGAAAACTAATTGTTCCCCCTACTCTTAGGAGGTCCTTCCAGCTGGACTAGTAATCAAAATGATATAAGGCAGGTTAACAGGGGAAAAAATCAAGTGTCAATATGTGTGCACTGGATATTCATATTCATACAGTAAGGCAAAATCAGGTATATGTCATTCTAGAAGGTAAGGGATGCCAAAGAGAAGGCAATTTACAAGGAGATGCATAGTTAATGTTTAGTAAACAAGTGTTTGTTGGGCCATCTTGAAACAATGGCACACAGGGATGATTTTGACCAAATGGGTCTACCATGCCTAGTGCATATTCAACTATAGTTATCTATGTACGATCTCTCTCTTCCTGGAGCAGGTCCTCTAAATCAGCAGTCACCAACTGGTGGTGCACGGAGGTCCGAAAGGTTGGAGACCGCCGCTCTAAATCCTTTTAGGCACTTAGAGGGAAAGTCAAAGATTGTCCTGAATTTTTCTTTTCTTAAACATAAGCAGCTTAAAATAACAGCCCCAAAGGCCCATTTGGAGGTAGCAAGCTCTGCTTTCCCTCAGACTGCTGACTTCTCATGGTATACTCACTTGTCAAAAGAGCTACCGCACTCGCTGGAGTCCTTTAATAAGGCCGCTAATCCTACTGCTCAAGGCTCCATCCCATGACCTAATAACCTCCCAAAGGCCCTACCGGCTAATACTTGGGTGTCAGGACTTCAACAGATGGGTTTGAAGGGTGATACATTCAGTTCTCATCCAACGTTGGCATCTTGTGATCCTCTACACCTCCACCTGAGGCAGTAGACACTTCACCTGGTCACTTCAGATTTGAAATTCCAATGCCATTTTAAATCCATATCTATCCCCCTAATTTAAACACCTATACATCAAAATAAAATGTGCACATGAAGAGCACAAACCTGCATGGTAATTAGGAAAAGGGTGCTAATAAAGACTGGAAAAAGAAAGTCCTCTCAGGAGTTGGCGAACTACGGGCCGGTAAACCAAGTCCTCCTAGCCTCAATAAAAATTTGAAACCTGGCCACGCCCATGTATATATGTACATATTGTTTGTGCTCACTTTTTTACCATGGCAACCCAAAGAATTTATTCTCTGGCCCTTTACCAAAAAAGAAAGCCTGAAGCCTGCTATATAGCTAAAAGGAAAGTTTACAGTTGTTAGCACAAGGCCTCCCAAAATGTAGTCTACAAATTGCTACTGTCCTGGGAACTGTCCTCTACTGAAATTGAGTGTTTAAAAACCTTTTATAGCATTTTGACATTGCCAAGACATTCAATGTGACTTTTCTTTAGTGGTTTGTTGTCATGATTGGTTAGACATAATAATTTTATAAGAAAAAGGAGATTAAAAAGAAAAAGGAAGAAATACTCCTGATTTTTAAGTACTCCCTTAAAAGATAAAATTCAGCCCTGGGTTCATCCATAGCATAGGTTTTGCCTTGCAGAGCCAAGGAAGTTTTTAAAAAGTATTTGTCCCACAAGCTGGGCTCCCAGTGAGAGTCTCTCTAATTCTGTTTGATATAGTCAGTATCAGAGGAAAATTAATGTATAACTATATACAGAGCACTTTCTGTACACAGGTATTGAAGAAATTGAAACACAGCTTAAGAGCTCTAGAAGCTTACACTCTAGGGGTCTTAGGTGTAAAAAAAAGGTGGAGTCTAAAAGCTAATACAATAAATTGGGAGTTTGGGGGCAACACCTATGAACAGACTATTGTAGAGTTGGTTATGTGAATTCATATATTCATGAATGCTGCTAGAATATATCCATTGCCCTTCTGTTAAGTGCCTTTCAATCTACCTGAATTTTGTACCCCACTGATCTGTTCTAAGACCCCCAGTAGATGCCTGTAACTGCAGATATTACCACGCCCTATACATGCTATATTTTTCCTATACATACAATGATAAAGTTTAATTTATAAATTAGGTATAGTAAGATATTAACAACTAATAATAGAAAATTATAACAATATACTGTAATAAGTTATGTGAATGTGCTCTCTGATAACTGATTTGATAATCTAGTGGGCAAGGAAGTTACTGACGGAACAAATACAGCCTGGATACACTGGACAAAGGGGTAATTCACATTTTGAGTGGAACAGGTGAGAGACTTTGAAACTGATTTAGAGGAAGGGAGGAGAGAACATGTCTCCTGTTCGTGCCCCAACCAGGGATCAAACCTACAACCAAGGTATGTGCCCTGACCAGGGACCCAAACCCGAGAACCTTCAAGTGCATGCAACAATTCTCTGAGCCACACCACCCAGGACGGACCAGGTGAGAGATTTCATCATGCTTTTAGGTGAACAATGAGAGCAAAGAAAACAAAAGGAAAAATAAAAACAAAAGGGACTACGTCAAACTAAAACGTTTCTGAACAACAAAGAAAACCATCAACAAAAGAAAAAGACAAACTGCTGAATAGAAGATATTCGCCAAAAAGACATCTAATAGAAGATTACTAACCAAATTTTTAAAGAACTTAATACAACTTAACACCAATAAACCAAACAATCCAATTAAAAAATGGGCAGAGGACCCAAATAGATACTTCATCAACTCTATATCAGTGTTTCCCAAAGTGTGGTATGCGTACCCTCAGGGGTATGGGAAGAGTTTGGTGGGGATATGCACTGCACCGTGCTTAGCTGGGCCTGATTCTACGTTCTCATGAATCAAGTTAAGACAGTCTTGTGAGGTGTGAGATGGTCTGGTGTGCAAATAAATATTATTTATAATATAACTTTTATTTATATTTTATTATGAATTTTATTTTTCGTTTATTATTTTGTGTATGTAATATATATATTGTTATATATATATTGTTATTAAAATACATCCTTTTTTTTGATGATGGGTACTCAGCGTTATGAAAATTATAGAAGGGGGTACACATACCGTATTTGCCGGCGTATAAGACGACTTTTTGGCCCTGAAAAATATGCCTCCAAGTGGGGGGTAGTCTTATACGGCGAGTATATAACAAACTCTGTATTTTTAGTGGAAATGTTAGGGGGTCGTCTTATACGCCCAGTCGTCTTATACGTATTTTTTCAGGGCCAAAAAATCGTCTTATACGCCGGCAAATACTGTATGTCAAAAGTTTGGGAAACACTGCTCTACGTGATACCAGGTGGGTTCTAGGCTTATCAGGGGGGATCACTTTGTAAAGGAAATAAATTTCTAACCACTATGCAGTACACCTGAAACATAAAATAAATGAACGTCAACTGTGATTGAATGAATGAATGAGAAAGGCAAACAAACTATGACAACGCTTAGTCAAAATTTATCTTAATACCTGAAATCAGACCAATCAAAAATGGCACTACTGCAATTTCATATAATACATCAATATTTAAACTAAAACATAAAAAAAATTAGACCATATTTCCTAACCCAAACACTATTCAATTGTCAAGAGTGATGGCAATTTTACAAAATGTAAGGTTACAAAATATTGAAGAACTTTCACATATTTACCGAGGACATAATTAGCAGTAGTCTGTTCAAACAAATACAAATTTGTTTTTACACTTCCCATGTTAGTTTTCACCTTCATAAAGCCACTGATAATCAAGGCTTCTTTCAAGTATGAGATTTCTAATATTAAATTATCTTTCCTAAGTATTTTTAGAGAAATGAAAAAATACACTACATTGTTTGCTCTGGTCAATTCCTGGTCAAGGGCATGTGCCTGGGTTGCAGGTTCGATTCCCAGCTCTAGTGAAGCACAGTGAGGGAGACAACCAATGGATGGGATGTCCCTCTCATATCAGCACTTCTCTTCTCTCCCTGCTTTTCCTTCCTCTTAAAAAAAAAGAAAAAAAAAATATCCTTGGGTTATAACAAAAAAATACATTGTTTACCATGAATTTATCCATGCTTCCCATTCTCTTTAAATATCATAGAGGCCTGGTACATGAAATTAGGCCTTCTTTCCCCCAGCTGCTGGATTCTCTGGCAGCCCCAGCTTTGTCTGGTGTAATTAGCATATTGCACTTTATTATAGATACCTAATATTTTGGTTATGATCAGTTCTCTGTGCAGATTAAGAAAATATTATTTGTAATATCTTTAAAATTACCTTCCATATACCTCTATCTCCATCCCAACCAAATCTGGTGCCAGAGTCAGTAATACTTTGTACTGCTTCTGGGGCTAAAAGACTGTAATCAATCTCTTAAGTAGTCAAAGACTTTAACTTCCTGCCAATATAAACAAGTCTCCAGTGACCAAAAATCACTTCTTTGTTAGGAAAAAATGCATAGTATGAAGATTATGTAACTAAGACTTTATTTATACTTTACCCCCAAGCTACAAGCACTCTTATCATTAAATTACATTGTGCATACACCATTACAACAGTTTGTTTGCTCAGGAACATATAATCACACTAAATATAATTTTCTATGTCATAGCTTAATTGGCTCATAAACAGTTTCCCTAGGAGGAAAACTAAGTGTTTTGTGTTCTTTAAGAAACTGGCATATATAAATAAAGTGCTACATGTTCACTTAAGACTTTGAGTAAACCTAAAAACGAAGCTTTTGGAGTTTTTCATATAGTGAAGGATGGAATGGTGGTGATAGATGCAATCCTTTGTAAGTCAGAGGATATCCTAAATGGAAGAAAATTGACATGTGATTGCTTAAAGGAAAAAAATAATCCAAGTCAAGAAAAAAATATTGACTATCTACTCTTAAGAGAACAGTGACATCTATTCAATACAAAAATGAAACCTTCAAATTCAAAATACACTCATTTTAATGTTTTAAAAGAGACGAAAAAGATGGATAGCAAAGTCCAGACCAATCATAACTGAGGCAGATATTTAAAAAACAAAAACAAGATAATGATTTGACCTCTAATTTTCCATAAAGAAAATTAGTCATGACTAATTAAAATTTCACAAATATTCATGTTTGTAGTATAATATTTTAATGCACAAAATATAAAAATTACAATGTATAAATTTTCCCTCTTAGGTTTATAATAAGCTACCAAACCTGTTTTAATAATTTACTTTTATAAGCCTTCTCTGCTTAGCAGCACATGCTATATAAGTACATACATGCTAGCCTTTTACTATAATTAGTTTTCATTTCAAACTAGTGACTTGCCTTTTACCCATAGCTTTATACATTTCATTTCCTTATAAAACACTTGATATTTCTAGTGGTAAATTTTAGTCAACATATTACATAGAAAGAATCTGAATTTCTAAAATGAGTATTTTTAGTGCTGTAGCATGATGGGTTTAATTGAACATGAAGCATAATAATAATTACATTGTACTGTTTAAACTAAGTCACAGCTGTAAGAAAAGTTTTGGTTTTTCAAGTGTAACCAAGATGAGACTGCAGGTTTATGAGCAGTAAAATATTAGAGAACAATGAATGAGTAAGTAAGATGATTTTTCATCAATGGCCATTCATTATTTTGTTTTTTGAAACCTGGAAGAAATTGTCTTCTTTGAGTTTCAAATGTTCTGGTAAATCTAGTCGTTTCTTAGCTTCTTCAATATCACCTTGAATTGCAGAAATAAGTGACTCTGCAGAGAGAATATAGATAGACAATGAAAACTGCTGCTACACTTTATACTACTCCTATGTTCAACCTCTCCAAAATACTCCCCTCAAGGCCGGCTGTGTCTGTGCAACAGGATAGTTGTCTAAGTAATTGTTTTACCCATTCTTCCAGACTTAAGTAGAAAGATGTCTCTATCTTATTGCATTTCTTAGAGAAAGGCATTAGCAAAAAGGTATATTGCAAATACCTAATGGAACTCTCAATTCTCTTCAGCATTTACAAAACTTGTAAACAAAGCTCTACAATTAAAATCACCACACTATACTTAAATACTTGATACCATTTGTTTCAAATGTTTTATTGTTTTACACCAATCATTGCAACACATCCATCATTCATTACAACTTATTTACTTGTTCTTAAAAATATGAAAAGGAAATAAAGGTTTTATTAACTGCATACTGTTGGGTTTAATAACCTATGGTCCATCACTTACTATGTGACCCTGGGCAAATTATGTGACCTCTCTGCAGGATAATTCCTCATGTGGTTGTTGTGAGGATAAAATGAATTAATCTATGTAAGGCACTTAATACAGTGCCTGGCACATATTACATGCTCAAATATTATAGTCTACTGACATGATTATTACTAGTAGAAGCAGAAGTAGCTGCAATAATACTTATGATATAACAAAGAACTTACCTAAAGAATCAAAGTTCTTTTCTGGTCTGAGGTAGCCAGCAATGGCCACATTGAGGATTTCCCCATAGAAGTCTTCTTTGAAGGTATGCATGATATGAGTTTCCTACAGTCAAGAAATGTTTAGGAAAAAATTACCATCACATTACAGAATAAAGCTAAAATATGAAATACACATATTAATAGTGGAGTAATTTAAATGAAACAATCAACGCTGGTTAAAACTTAAAAATAGTTTTTCCTGAATCTTCTTCCACTGTTCCCATTCCTGTCCCTGGTCTTACATGTAAACATTAATACTGAGTAAGGTAGAAGTTATACCACAAATCTAGCATGATTTGCTGTTTATCGAAAAAATGCCATATTACAAAGTAATTAAAGAGTCTTACCAAGGTGAAAAAACTGAGAAAAAGACATCAAAGAGAGAATGATTGTAAAGTATTGAGAGATGTTACCACTAATAGAACTAGCTCTAAAGTTAACTAGGACCCACGTCCTCTAACACACATTCATTTCAGAAACTATCACAGCTGAAGTCTGATGTGGGGGGTACAGAAGACCAAGCAGGCTCCTGATCTAGGGATGGTGTAACAAATGGGCACAACATGTGTTGGAACAAAATGGTGCAAGGGGTAGAAGCAGCTCTGGAAATCTGAATTTAGTAGGTGCTTATAAAAAAACAAAACAAATCTGAGCTCAAAAAGCAGGCAATGTAAAGAGCAAGCAAATGCACAAGGCAGTTGAGGCTGGATTGGGATGGTGTCACTGGAAACTGAGAAGGTTACACAATTTAGAAACATGTAACTTGAGACTCGAAGTATATTTTGAAGTGTATGACATAAGAAAATTTAATCTATAAAGTGATCCTTAAATCTGAAACAGCTGTTACAAATCAGCTAAGTATTAATAAAACTGAGATATAAGAGCAATTTATGCTTAATATAAAAATGACCTACCTAAAAGAAATCAAAGACAAAAATCTGAGTAAACATAGCAAGTTCACTTAAAATAACTCAGACCAAAAACAAAAGAAAATTTGCACACAGATTTTTCTATTAAGGTTTTTTTTTCCTTCTCTTATATAAAACTGGAGGCCCAATGCATGAAATTCATTCAAGAGTGGGCATTCCCTCCCGTGGCTGCCTGCAACTGGCTTCCCTCGAAGCCTCAGCTTCTTCCAGAAGGGGAAGGTTGTCAGGTCTAATTAGCATATTTCGCTTTTATTATTATAGATAACCTAGTCTCTCATAATGTTTTGAGTTTGTTTGGGAGCAGGGTCATGCTCCTTTCAGGACATTAATATGGGATCTCTCCAAGTGTTCCTAACTAAGACTCTGCATGCAAATTAATGGTATTTATGGATTTTATGAAGCCCATTAAAAAGAAACCTGATTTATGCCGAAACTGGTTTGGCTCAGTGAATAGAGCGTCGGCCTGTGGACTGGAAGGTCCCAGGTTCAATTCCAGTCAAGGGCATGTACCTTGGTTGCAGGCACATCCCCAGTGGGGGGTGTGCAAGAGGCAGCTGATGGATGATTCTCTCTCATCGATGTTTCTAACTCTCTATCCCTCTGTCTTCCTCTCTGTGAAAAAAATCAATAATATATATATATGTTTTTAAGAGACCTGATTTAAACAAATTTTAAACATGGATATTAGAAACTTTTCTTAAAGCCATTAGAGCTTTGGTTTTGTTAGATAACTAAATCGTTTGTTTATACAAGAGTTGAACTTAAGCAAATACTGTAGCAAGAGCACCAAGGTCTCAGCTCACACATTTGGCTTTTAAAAGGATACCTTAATCTCTCTGGGGCTCAGTTTTCTCATCTGTAATCGAGGGATGAGTTAGGAGACAGAGGTGCTCCATGGCTTTGAACTAATAAATTTCACTTGCCTCCTTTCTTTTCAGTAACTTTTTGAACCAAACGGAAACTAAGATACGTAAGAGCTTGACACTATTTTAAGAGAAACAGCAAAAATGTCCACTTTCCCTAAATTTATATACAGATTCAATGCTATGCCCATCAAGAGTCAACTATACACTTATGAGATTCACTTTAGATCCAGAGACCAAGATTTAAAATGAAAGGGACAAGTTAATTACATTCAAATAGTAACTAAGTACTTCACTTTTAAATCCTTCAAGTGTGATGCCAAAAACTTAGAATTTAAACTATGTTGTGATTACCACTGATGCAGTCCATACCTCTATATGTATATCTAATACTGTATATTGCTCTAAATCATCCCATTTTCAGTTACAGAGTGAAATACATTCTTACCATGGACTTTTTCGTGTTCTTGTAGTATGGGTTCCATCCTATGCTCACCACCATCTTATGGACTTCTCCCCTTCCCACACTGGCCCATCCATAATAAATGCCAGTGGATACATCAGCGGGAAGATTATCTACCACTTGTTCAGGAAAGTTCGCTTAAAAACAGAAGTAAATGTTATGAGTGTTAAGAGTTCCACAACCTTTATAAAAATCGTACCCAAAGCTAATCCAAATAATTAGGTTCAAAAGACTCCTAGCGCCGAAACAGTGGTAGAGCGTCAGTCTGTGGACTAAAAGGTCCCAGGTTCGATTCTGGTCAGGGGCATATAATTGGTTGCGGGCACATCCCTGGTAGGGGGTGTGCAAGAGGCGGGTGGTCGATGTTTCTCTCTCATCGACATTTCTAGCTCTCTCTCTCCCTTTCTCTCTGTAAAATATCAATAATATATATATATTTTTTTTTTAAAAAAAGACTCCTAGGGCTTTTCTTATGGGTGTTAGTTAACCTACTATTTCATATTTTTTTAAACTTTTGTTTTTTAATTTTTTTATTGTGCAAGTATTACATATGTCTCCTTTCCCCCACACTGACCTCTCCCAGGAAGTTCCCACCCCCAACTCCCACCCACACACATGCCCTCACCCCCCTGCTGTCTGTGTCCATGGCTTCTGCTTATATGCATGCATACAAGTCCTTTGGCTGATCTCTTACCCCCCCCCCCCCAACCCCCTTCTCCCCGCTCCCTCTGAGGTTGGATGAATTTCTCCTCTTTAGGTGCCTAGGTTAGGAACAAAGCAACACATTACTCTTTTGGAGGCAGCGGGCAACAAGTACATGAACTGCTGTAATTTTCAGACCTGGTCTTTTGGAATCACCTGAAATACACCTGTCTCTAAACTCAGACTGCTTTCACAGGTCTGGGGGCAGCCCTGACCAAAACGAAAAGTAAAGAGACAAAAAAAAAAAAAAGATACGTTTTTCATCCAGCTGCCTATCACTTGGACACCATCTAACAGTTTCTTTAAAAAAAAAAAAAAGCCAAGACCGGTTTGGCTCAGTGGTAGAGCGTCGGTCTGCGGACTGAAGGGTCCCGGGTTCGATTCCGGTCAAGGGCATGTACATTGGTTGTGGGCACATCCCCAGTAGGGAGTGTGCAGGAGGCAGCTGATCGATATTTCTCTCTCATCGATGTTTCTAGCTCTCTATCCCTCTCTCTTCCTCTCTGTGAAAAATCAATAAAATATATTAAAAAAAAAAAAAAAGCCCTACAATTTGGCTTGAGAATTTAACAACCTGCCCGAATTAATTACGTTTCCTAACGGGCAAGGCTCCTGCCATGCTTGACAGCTCTATCACAACAGGATCTAGAGGGGGCAAGGGGGGGGACCCCAAAACTCAGCTCCAGCTCCCTGCCCTCTCCACCCCTCAAGCCAGGAGCCTGGAGAACCCGAAGCCACGGCCCAGGACCTGCTCCCTCAGCGCCACGGAAGACCCTCCGCCTGAACAGCGCGGGAGTCGGCCGAGGGGAGGAGGGTGTCACCTCCGTCCGCAGCCCAGGGCCCTGCCCCGAGCCCCGAGCCCCGAGCCCCGGCTGACGTCCCGCCCCCACGTGACCGGCCCCGGCGGCCCCGCGCCCTCCCGCGCTCACCGGTGGGGATGCCCAGCTGCTTGGAGCCGCGGCCGAAGCCCCGCACGACTTCGCCGCGGCAGAAGTACGGCAGGTTCCTCATGACGCCGTCCGCTCGGGGCTCGGGCTGCGGCCCAGTCCTCAGGTCCAGAGGAGCCGCCGTGGAGGCGGTGCCCGGACCCCCGGACCAGCCCTGGGGGACGCGGGCGGGGAGTTCGGCCCGCGGGCCGGGCGGGAGCACCGCGGGGCCGGGAGACGCCGAGGACGCGCCGCGGCGGCAATGCCTCCCGCCGCTGATCCAACAGAAGCTGCCTGGCGACTGGGACGCGGTCTCCGCCTCGGGAAGGAGCGGCGGGGACGGCTGGAATAAATGCGATGGTGGGCGTGGAGTGAGGTGGGGGCGGGCCTTCGCGGAGGGACCCCCCCCCCTCGCCCCCTCAACCAATGGAGCGCCACGCGCCTGCGCAGACTCGCGGTCCGGAGGAGCGGAGCGCCTCCGGCTTCCGTAGCCCCGCCCACCGCGAACCCGGCTCCGTCTTGGCCCCGCCCCCGCCCCGCCCCGCCACGGCCCCGCCCCCAGGCCGTGCGCTGCTTCTGGGAGTTTCCACGCGCCCAGGCCCTTGGAATTGCGACGGGCACCCCGTTTTGTCAGCCTGGCGGCTTTGAAGGCACCGTTCTGGAACCGTAGTACTAAGTGTTTTTTTGTTTTTCCCCTTCCTCGTTTTCATTAAAATCCTAACGCCAAATAGGAACATTCTTTAGGTCCTCGGCAACCACTAGATGGCTTGTCATTAGGCTCTTAAACTATTTGTTGAAGTTCAAAGTCCCAGGGCAGAGATCACCTCTCCACAGAGGCCTCTCTCCTGCCTGCCTGCCTGCCCTGAGAGGCCTCCATTGACCATGGTCTGAGAATGTCAATCAGAATGTGAGCTCCAGCCCCGGCCGGTTTGGCTCCGTGGATGGAGCGTCGTCTGCAGACTGAAGGCTCCCAGGTTAGATTCCAGTCAAGGGCACATTGCCTGAGTTTTCCACCCCCGCAGAGGGCATGTAGGAGGCAGCTGATCAATGATTCCCTCTCATCATTGATCTTTCTATCTCTCCCTCTCTGAAATCAATAAAAATATATTTTTTTAAAAAGAAAAGAATGTGAGCTCCAGGGGTGCTGGGCCTCGTCTGTGACCAGTGGAAGGATTCAATGATGCGGTTCCCCACCTTCTCACCCCAGGAGGGTCGCAGCCCCCTCCCCACGCTCCTTCCACAGGCAACTTCAAGAACCTGATGAAAGGCTAGGTCTCCACTGCAATGCAAACCTGTGAGCCCCTGGCCCTTGCAGGTAAAGGTTACCCCCAGAAGTACAGCTCAGGAGACACACATGACTCACAAAGTCATCTTCCTGTCTTGATCTTGAGAAAGAGGTTTTAATTGCTCTCTTTTACCTTTCTCTACTGAAGGGGAGCAGAGTTTGCCACCCCCAAAATATGCCTCTTTGGGGATATGGGATATTTTAGGCTGATGAATATTTAAAAAAAAAAAAAAAGCAGATGTGGGGGAAGCTCTGAAAACCAAGCATAAGGTCCCATTTGTAAGAGAATGTTCACTTTGGTGAGGGAACGCTGCAAGGGTATTGCCCTCCCTGTACCCGGAAGAGGAGGCTGTACAAATCTCTGTAAAACTGTTAACAATGAAGAGGGCGTGGACTTCTGCATAACAATCTTATCCTTGTTAACTGCTTTTCCTGGGTACCTCCCGTAACCGACTCCCACCCCCAACGTCTTCTTTGGCCTTTAGCTGAAGGTGGCATTTAAGATGAAGGCTTCCACCATTTTGCCAACTTACTTGGTGTTCCTGGGTCTCTCCGGTGGGTAAGGAGGCATGCATGTTATTAAATTTAATTCTGCTGCTGCTAATCTGCTTTGTGTCAATTTATTTTATTTTTTTAAATATATTTTTTATTGATATTTTACAGAGAGGAAGGGAGAGGGACAGAGAGCTAGAAACATCCACGAGAGAGAAACATCGACCAGCTGCCTCCTGCACACCGCCTACCGGGGATGTGCCCGCAACCAATGTACAAGACCTTGACCGGAATCGAACCTGGGACCTTTCAGTCCAAAGGCCAATGCTCTATCCACTGAGCCAAACCGGATTTGGCTGCTTTGTGTCAATTTAATTGTTACACCACCCAGAAGAACTCTGAAGGGTAGAGGACATTTTTTCCCACCAACGCTACAAATGTGTGTGAAGTTTTGTCCAGACTTAGCAATTACTTTTGTTACAGAGAGAATCCACCAGCCCAGAATGGTGTCACTTGGTGCTGAGGAGCCAAGGTTTCCCTCCCCGCTTCCCCCCCCCCCCCCCAAGCTCACGTCTTGCAATGCTGAGGAATGAGCTCCACTGTGGACCGGAAGATTGAAAACAAGAGTGTGGAAAATTGATTACAAGCAGATTCAGACTCTCTTCATGGGGAGTGGGGGCCCCGTAATGGGCTGCCCCCTTAAGCCTTGTAGTCCAGGGGCATATATTTGCTACAAGCCTACTTGTGTATCTGTGTCACCTGATTGATTCCCTCATTGTTCTTGCCCAGCCACGGACCTGAACTTTTCCTTGTTTCAATGTGTTCTTTCTCTGTTCCTATGCTGAACTTTCTGTTTCCATGTGTTCGTACACATTGTTGCTACAGGCCCTCCCTTATTTTCCCATGCCTCCGCTTTGCTGCTTGGTTGGTTCCTGTGATTATGCTTGCTCCAACTGCGTGTCTGCCCCTGCCTTTTCCTCCTGCCTTTGTTTCCCACCAGGCCCCTGCCCTGCCAGCCTGCCTGCCTTTCAAGTTAACCCTCTCACCTAGATTTAACACCTGACCCAACTGCTGTTTCCAGCTTTCCCAGTCACCAAAGGACTATCTGAAGAGTAGTGTATACAGGGTAGATTCTCTTGACAAAGGGGTTACTAACATTCACCGGTGGGACCAAGAGGAACGAAGCAAGAATGTTCATCATGATACTTAGAATGGCAGGCAATTTAAAAACGTATCAGTTGTTAAATATATGATTGTCTAACCACAATGCTGTACACATGGAACCAATACAGAATAATATTTTAAAACTTAAAAAAAATAAAAGTAAACAAAATTCATTGCTATAGAAGAATAAGAAGCTAGTAAAATTCCAGGACAAGCGAGATAGGGAAGCTAAGACAATGAAGGTAAATAGCAGTTTCCAGCCACCTAATAAATCCTATCTTCCCTAAACCCAGGACACGTAAGAGTAAATGATTTGTACTTCTCCTCCCTCACCAGAAGGTAAATAGTTTAAACCACCCTACTCTGGGACAGAAATTCAATTAAGTGCCATTGGCCAACCACACCCAAGGACAGACAAATTAAGAGACTAAATCTCATTTTGGTATATCAGCATAAAGCTGATGGATATTCTATTGATCTGCCCCTAAAAGGAAACACGCCCTTGCCATTCCCTTCTCCCACATGCATGTGCACCCTCACCTCTAAGGGACCCTGTGAGACTGCTGCTCAGTCCCAGGGCACTCTCCCTCCAGGATGCATGCCTGTGCCATTCCCTTCCCTCTTCCTTCCCCCAAAGGAGCTATCCCTAACCTAGGGGTGGGCAAACTTTTTGACTGGAGGGCCACAATGGGTTCTTAAACTAAACCGGAGGGCCAGAACAAAAGCAACCTGACCATGCTGGCACTCTCATCTGGTGAAGGAGCAGAGGGGAGAGCAAGAGAACTCTCCGCTCTTTCTGCTCCAAGGGCTGGATACAACAGCCGAACGGGCCGGATCTGGCCCGAGGGCCATAGTTTGCCCATGGCTGCCCTAACCTCTAAGGGACCCATGATATTTTTACTATGGTCAATACATCCTTGCTTGCTTTTCTACCTTTGTCTATTGATTAAAATCTTTCCCTCCAGAAGATAAGAACCGAGGGTCTCCCATCTCCCCGTAACAGTAATTAGCTACATATTAATGAGGGAAAGGAATATTGGATACAGCCTATTTGCTTCTCCAGAAAGCTACAGCTTCACGCCCCACAGATTATTGGGAGGAGTAGAGGAAGGGGATGGAGAAAGCACGTGGGCAATGAAGTCAGAAGGGCACAGGGGGAGGTGGTGACCACTGAGGCCTCTACTCTGAAAAAAAAAAGATCATTGGCTGCTGGGATGGAGCCAGTGCAAGCCCGAGAAAGTTTGGGAAGCTGATGGGTTATTTTGATAAAGCTTTTTGTTCCTCCCAAGCTGAGAATACATAATCCCGGGTGAACTAAGATGCTCTTTCTCCCTCAGTGGCCAGCACTCACTCATTTGTCCTTGTTCTATCCTGCCCAGGAGCTGGAGACCAGGTAGGCTCCGAAAAGACAAAGCTTTAATATGAAGCAGAAACTTTGGCCCTGCTGAAGATAAGATTGGACATTTTCCATGGCAGGGCTGAGGGAGATGGAACATTGGAAGCTCAGGGTCAGCCATCACAAATGAATCATCTTGCCACAGCCACATCACAATCTTCCATGCATGAATCCTTGAAATGCTTTTCTCATGATCCTGTGGAAGAGCCTGTTTTCAATGGACAATAGCCCACTTCTGGAATTTTCCATTTAATATTTTTGGATTGTGGTTGACTGTGGGAAGTAGAACCTCAGATAAGGGGGCTGCTGTCAATCAGCATCTTATGCATAGTGATCCCTCGGTATTAGCTATTATTACTATAAGTACCTGTTGATTGGTAATAGAAAATTTATTATAACCAGACTATTATACAAATGGCCTGGCTGAGGTATAATTTCTTCAAAATTTCACCCTTGATAACACACACAAAATCTCCCATGAAACCTAACATAAAAAAAAAAGAAACAAAAATTATATTTTGTCACCACAGATGTACTTTGTAGTTCAAACTTGGAAAATTTTACTTTGTATAGTTAAATTTACTTGGCTGCTCCTGCACCCTTGCCACCCCCTACACCCCCTTCCCTCCCCACACACACACTGGGGATTGAACCTGCAACCCAGGTATGTGTCTTAACCAGAACCAAACCTGGAACCCTTCAGTCTGCTGCTCTATCCACTGAGCCAATCCAGCAAGAACCACTTTAACATTGTTTATAAACAAAATTCAATGAAGTAAAATTGAAGATTTAATACTTTGAAAAAACCAAGATGGTGGCATAAGGTAAACACCTGTATGTGCTGCCTCTCATAACCACACCAAAACTGCAAATAAAAGACAAAATGACTATCACTCAGAACCATGGGAAATCTGGCTGATTAGAAGTTCTACAACTAGAAGGAGAAAAAAAAGTGCATTGAGACTGGGTAGGATGTGCAGAGGAGGGAAAAGCAGAAGTACAGAGGTGTATGAATTGCACTGGAGACTGGGTGCGCTATTTTTTTCAATCAGGGAGGAGATACAAGCTCCCTACTGCTCTAAACTCCAGTTTCCAATGAGACTCTGGACTGTCTGGAATCAGGTTGAAAAGTGAGGGTGGCTTTCTTGCAGAGGTGTGGGTGGGAATCATTGTTTACTGCACTGGGGGGTGGGGCATGAGACCCGGAGATGTGGAGAGATGAGACTCAGAGATGGCTGCCTGGCAGCCATCACTGTTTACTATGTCCCGGTGATTCCCTGCTAGCCTTCCCCACCCAATTTACAATCCCACCCAAACTGTTGTGCAGCAGCTTTTGCATATGAATAGCCTGCCCTTTCACAGCTTAACATAACAAACTGCAGCTGGGTCAGACAGCTCCAAAACTTTCAAACCCCAAACAAAGAGGAGAAATCTGCGAGTCTTGCTTTAGTTCCTTCTGGGTGGCCTCAAGCAGTAGGTGATTTGCACCTCCTTGGAGATCCAGAAGCCAGTGTACCTACTGGTCAGTGTGAGATGACACCAGATTTCAACTCCTCACATCCATAAGTGACACACTCAAGAGGCAGACTCAGTGAGCACCAAAGCCCCACTGAATCAAGTCCTACCCCACAAGAATGTCTCCAGCACAGCAGTTCTTCCATTATAGACACAGTGGGTCTTCCCAGCCAATTGGCCTGGAGATCAATTCCTCCCAGTGTACCAATAGCAATCAAGGCTTAACTACAACAAGACTGTACACTCAGCCTACAAAGGGGTGCACCAAGAGTGTCCCCCTCAGGTGAATGGGGAAGCTGAGCCACTGGGTCCTATAGGTCACCTGCTACACAAAGCCACTCCATCAGCACAGGGAAGCAGCCAAAATGCAGAGCCAAAGAAACATGTCACAAATGAAAGAAATGGAGGAAAGCAAACTACTGGATATAGAGTTCATAACCACAGTTATAATGTTACTCAAGAATCTTCTAGAAACCTCCAAGGAACTTAGTGAGACATTCAAGGATCTTAATGAGAAAAAGGTAAAGATTAAAATTATGAACAACAAAGTGACAAATATATATTATCAACAAGTGAATCTAAAAATCAAGTGAGTAAAAAATCTAGTGAACAGAATAAATTGGTGAATATAATCAAGGGCATATAAAGGGAGTGGACTGACAATTTTTTTTGAGGGAAGGGGTATAAGGGGTGCAGGAAGAGATTGTATACAAATAAAATGTTGTTACCTTTTAGCTAAATATAACTTAGTAATATTTCTGAAAGATAAGATTCTAATGTTAGGCCAGGCCTGGGGGCCAACAGATTACCTGAAAAATAAGATTTTTAAGGAAAATTCATTTGTTAATTCATTATACTACCCTGTTTCCCCAAAAATAAGACAGTGTCTTATATTAATTTTTGCTCCCAAAGATGCGCTATGTCTTATTTTCAGGGAATGTCTTATTTTTCCATGAAGAAGAATATGGTACACATTTATTGTTAAATGAAAATAAAGGAAATTTATTACCTGTATATGGTACGGTAGGACGGTAGTTGTCAACACAAACCAGACAAACTGTGAATCCTACAGTATCAAGAATATACTCATTTATTCAATGACAATCATTGTCATCATCTTCTGGAACATCATCATAACAATCCAATTCCTGAATTTCCTGGTGAATTTCTTGTGACTCCATTTCTTTCAGAATCAGTGGACCAAATCTCTCAAGTTTAACAATAGCACTGTCTTTAAATGAGTACTTCTTGTCAAGATAGCCTGCTTGCAGTGCATTTGCAATGCAACTGTCAGTGATTTTCTCCCATGAATTCTTCATCCAAGTCACAACTTCTTGCAGTTTAGGTTTCACAAAGTTTCCACACTGATTTCTCTCCATTCACACAGCAGTGACATCAGGACTCTGTGTAATGTTACTGGTTGCTAGACGCCAGTCAGGGCGGCCCTAGCAACCAGTTTATGGTAAATTAATTTTCATTCTGAGACAGAGCCTGGGGGCCTTATTTTCAGGGGATGCCTTATATTTCACTCAGAAGGAAAACTGTAAGTACCGTATTTGCCAGCGTATAAGACGATTTTTTGGCCCTGAAAAATACCGTATTTGCCGGTGTATAAGAGACTGGGCGTATAAGACGACCCCCTAACATTTCCACTCAAAATACAGAGTTTGTTATATACTCGCCGTATAAGACTACCCCCCACTTGGAGGCATATTTTTCAGGACCAAAAAATCGTCTTATCCGCCGGCAAATACGGTAGATCTTATTTTCGGAGGATGTCTTATTTTCGGGGGGATGCCTTATATTTCACTCAGAAGGAAAACTGTAAGTAGGTCTTATTTTCGGAGGATGTCTTATTTTCGGGGAAACCCGGTACTTCAATAGGCTATTCTCTAAATCAAGATTGGGATGATTACAATTTTTTTCACATAATTCAGTAATATTTGAGTTTCCACTATTCTTTTTGTTTTCCAGTATATTTTGCACTTAACAATTATTGCTTGTATAATTAGAAGAAAAACAAAAAAACAAACATTAAATTCTCACCACAAAAACTCTCCATCAGTTTATTCTTCCTACATCCACAAGGTGGCACATTAACACTTCATTTTTACTTCACTGATACTTGAAATCAGACCGGCAAAAGGAAAATCACAGTTAAGGAATTATGGTCACTTCAGGCACTGTGCTAGGCTGAGGATAATTCTATACTCAGCAGAAGGGTTTGTCTTACTCACTGCTTCATGCACTATGACTTGTTACATTGGTGAGGCATAACCATTGTTCTCTACCTCTTTTCTCAATCACAAAAGTATTTGATAGTAGATTGCTCTAATTTGAAAAGTTAAGTTTTTTTTTAAAGCTTTCCTTGAATATATGTTTCATTAAGAAAGATAAGCTGGCCAAAATGGGTTTGGCTCAGTGGATAGAGCGTCGGCCTGGGTACTGAAAGGTCCCGGGTTTGATTCCGGTTAAGGGCATGTACCTTGGTTGCAGGCACATCCCCAGTAGGGGTGTGCAAGAACAGCTGATCAATGATTTTCTCTCATCAATGTTTCTAGCTCTTTGTCCCTCTCCCTTCTTCTCTGTAAAACATCAATAAAATATATTTTTTAAAAAAGAAAGAAAGAAAGATAAGCTGGATGCCCTAGCCCAGTGGTCGGCAAACTCATTAGTCAACAGAGTCAGATATCAACAGTACAAGGACAGAAATATCTTTTGAGAGCCAAATTTTTTAAACTTAAACTTCTTCTAATGCCACTTGTTCAAAATAGACTCTCCCAGGCCGTGGTATTCTGTGGAAGAGCCACACTCAAGTGGCCAAAGAGCCGCATGTGGCTGGCAAGCCACAGTTTGACAACAAACTGCCCTAGCCGGTTTGGCTTGGTGGATAGAGCATCGGCCTGTGGACCAAAGTGTCCCAGGTTCAATTCTGGTCAAGGGCACATGCTTGGGTTTCAGGCTCAGTCCAACATGCAGGAGGCAGCCAATCAATGATTCTTTCTCATCATTGATGTTTCTCTTTTCCTCTCCCTTCCTCTCCAAAAGCAATAAAAATATTTTTAAAAAAAGAAAAGAAAAGAAAAATAAGGTGGAGAAGAAGAGAAGCCATAATTATACAATAGAAAACTACAGACTTTTTTCACATTAAAACAAAACAAGTTTTAATTCTATATTTGGTGCAAATAAGTGAAATACCTTTTTCTGAAGTAAAAATTCCTTTTGAGGATGAAAAGGGGGCCACGAACTAAACCTGACTGGCCCAGTAGAGGCCTGAATGGTGGCCCATACAAGCACAGAGACTGAAAGTAATCACACAGGATGGTCTGTACACAAAAATTCCTCACTAAAAGGGAGTCACGGCAGACAATCATGTCCTAGGCTTGTAGGTTCCTTGGCAAAGGTCAGTCTTTACCTTAAGCGAGCTTGTTTATTGTCCTTTTGCATCTAAGACAACATTCTTTTGAAATGTCAGAGTAATCTTTTCCAGACCCCTCTGGCTTGGCACACCCACCAAACCAGAGACCACAGAACCCTCATTGTTATCTCATTCTTTGAATACCACCTCTATGTGCTGTAAATGGTTGTGGCTAGCTATCTTATACCCACCAGCATAGAAGAAGTATGTGTTTCTCCATTTCACTCCTGAACCAGTCTTAGATTTCTTCACTTGGCTTTCTCCCATCTCCTTAATCTACCACTGATGAATTTTGTATGAACCCCCCATTTCTTTGATGTCTCCTCCTTTGATTCTACTGTATAAAATGAACTGTAAAACTGCCATTCTCCAGAGCATTTTTTCTCAGTTCCTTGAGATTTTGCTTTCTGGCAATTGTCATTTTAGCTCAAATAAACTCATAAAAATTCTCTACAGGTCTGGACATACCTTTAAGGCAGGATTTGCTCTTCATACAAGTGGCTATTCTCTCTATCTTCAGTGAGAGCCTCCTGACCCAGGTTCTCTCAACCTCATGTAAAAACCATGACAAAAATATCAATGTTACTGTTACTGATGTAACTAGCTGGTTATAGTGGGAAACCATCTATTTTCTCACTATTTAGTATGAGGTTAGCTGTAGGTTTTTTGTAGATATTCTTTATCCAGTTGAGGAAGTTCTCCATTTTTATCATGGAGAACTTCCTCAACTGGATAAAGAATATTGGGTATTTAATCTTGTCAAAAAAATTTCCTGCATTTATTCTGTAGTCTGTTGATGTGATAGATTACATAAACTGATTTCAAATGTATCTTGGTTGCGGACACATCCCCAGTAGGGGGTGTGCAGGAGGCAGCTGGCTGATGTTTCTCTCTCATCGATGTTTCTAGCTTTCTATCCCTCTCCCTTCCTCTCTGTAAAAAATCAATAAAATATACATATTTTTTAAAAAGTATGAAGGGGGGAGAAAGTATGAGGAACTATGGTCATGAAATTTGTCCTTTATCTGCTGCCTTAAATCTAAACAATGAGGTAACCAATGATTTTATTTGAAGTCACTTATAAAGTTACTTATGAAGTTTATAAAATTAGTTGCCTTAATCACTATTTATAAAATAGAATGAATCCTCCCTTGCTTCCTTCTTCAAACTATAAAGCAGAAGTTATAACTTACAAAGACAGCAAAAAAACATATGGTTAAAAAATTCCACCTCTGCAGCAGATAAAGAAGTGTGACAGATATTCAACAAAATATGGCCTCATCTTTTTGACCCACTTCAGTGTACTTTTCCAGTAACTCATTGCAATTCAGGAGGATTCTGGCAAATCTTACACACCGATCACATTTATGATTGTTTTATGATTGCTGCATGATCAGTATAACCTCAATAATCTCTTTTTCCTCTTTGGATTCTCTGTGCATAATCCTTTATAGTCCCATCCTGATGTTCACCATCTAATTTAATGATTATTGGCTGGTGCCTGGCATAGAGTTGTTACCTAAATAAATATCTGTTGAATAAATTAATGAGAAAATAAGTTGTTTAAAATGGCTATCAAAGGTTTCTATCTGGAGCAGTGGTACAGATCATACTGTTATACTCTGACTTGCATTTATTCCACATGTGATTGAAGCCCTTACATAAAAGTTACTGTTTAAAAATAACATTGAAAAGAGCTATTTAGTTTGAATATATGATACATGCACAAGGTACAAAATTAAAAAGGTACAAATTATATATTGATTGATATATATTAATTGATTTATATATAATATATATTAATTGATTTATAATATATATTGATTAATTATATATATTAATTGATTTCAGAGAGGAAGAAAGAGGGAGAGATAGAGACATCAATGATGAGAGAGTCATTGATTGGCTACCTCCTGCATAGCCCCACTGGGGATCAAGCCCACAACCCGGGCATGTGCCCTTGACCAGAATTGAACCTGGGACCCTTCAGTCCACAGGCCAATGCTCTATCCACTGATCCAAACTGGGTAGGGCAAGGTACAAATGATATTGAGTAAAGAGTAAGTTCTCACTAATCCCACCCTCATCACCACCACTGCCTTGCCTCTAGCCACCATTTTCCTCTTTCGAGGTCATCACACTTACCAGTTTCAAAGAGATCTTAATGGATAAAAGAATTAGGAGAGTTTTCCCCCAAAATAACATGTTCCTTGCAGATCTGCAGCTAGAAAGGGACAGATAATGTCACTGATATTTTCCATGCCTCAATGAGATAAGGACTCAAGAACTCTTCAAAGAATAACATTAGCCACGAAAACCATAAAAGTGAGTCAATGTGATGCTATCGTTAAACTTTCCAATGTAGAACAGCAAAGTGCTCACTGAGTTAGAATACTTTGTTTCTGAAACAATTTTTGAACAAAGGTTTGCTTTCTGACAGAGTAGGTTCGCAGTGAAATTGACCTTATTAGAACTAGGAGTAGACATCTGTTCGGCACTAGGTGGCACAGACTCCAAAGAACTGTTTACCTTTTACTCAAAGGTGATGGCAGTGGGATGTGTGCATACTTTCCTGAACTGTGATGGCTTCTAAGGAGCCATCTGTGAGGGAGAAGGATGGGAGGGAGGGGAACTGAAGAGGTGCTTTCTCAACCTGGTGAAATGAAGAAGCAGCCTCATCAACAGAAAAAAAATCAGCCTTTACTATCGTGTTTAATGTTACAAAAAGTATCCAGTCCAGTACTTCAATACTTAAAAAGTCCTTCCTTTTGTCAAAAGCTAAATAGTACCTGTAAGATGAAGCATCTGTGTGTTCCAGAGTACTCTGAATAATATAATCTGGGTGCTTGATAACTAGATCTCTTTGGTGCCCTAATCAAAACGAAAGGCCAAAAAGTTACATATCACTATTAAGAAAACCATGATTCATTTACCCCACTTCAGAAAACAGTAAAAATGAAATCAGCCAACCTACAAGTAAAATCAACAGTCAAATGCACTTTTTCCAGGACTTTTAGTGAAAAACATACAGTGAGTCACTATGAAAATTCAAAAGGCTAACAAGGGTCAATGATTTTATTTTAATTTTATTTTTAATATACTTAATATTTACCCAAAAGATGGGCTACTCAGTTTAGGCAACTGGCTAAATATTTAGAAAAAAATAAAATTAATTCCATACTTTAAAACAAACATGAAATGAATCCCATCTAGATATCATATTTAAATATCAAAATTTTGAGTGTTTATAAGTTAAAAACAAACAAACCCTGTAAAACTAATATTCTGAGTAAACATTTCTTAGTGTGTATTAGGTATATAGATATTTATGAAACTTTTGGAATACTCAGTACAGAAACTATAAAGAAAAAGATTGTATCATTTGACTATACAAAACTTCTGCTCACAGAAACAATAAAATGTGAAAGGACATAAATGTGAAAAATTTTAATAGAAAAATTCATTTGGATAATAAATTTATGAAAACAATTGATTGTCTCTTATGGGTTGAATTGTGCCACCTCCAAATTCATATTCTAAATCTCAATACCTTAGAATGAGACTATTTGAAGATGAGGTCTTCAAAGATATAATTAAGTTAAAATTAGTTCATTACGATAGAGCCTAATTCAATAAGACTGGTATCCTTGCCTGATGAAATTTGAACACAGACATATACTAGTGAAGACACAGGGAGAACACCACTGTCTAGAAGGAAAGGGGCTTCAGAAGAAACCAACTGTGCTGACACCTTGTTCTCAGATTTTCAGTCTCCAGAATTGTGAGGAAAAAATTCCTGTTGTTTAAACTACCGGACATATGGTATATTGTTATGGCAGCCCTACCCAATGAATGCAAATTAAAGCAGCAATTACAACTCTCAAACTGTAAAGAGAAAGTAAGCAACTATATTACTCAGTGCTGTTAAAAGTGTGCATATACTGTTGGCAGTGGTATAAATTGGTATTACTGTCCAGCTGGTGTAGCTTAATGGTTGAACGTTGACCTATGAACCAGGAGGTCAAGGTTTGATTTCTGGTCAGGGCACATGCCCACGATTTGGGCTCAATCCCCAGTGGGCAGCATGCACGAGGCAGGCAATCAACAATTCTCTCTCATCATTGATGTTTCTATTTCTCTCTCCCTCTTCCTTCCTCTCTGAAATCAATAAAAATATATTTTAAAAAAATAATAAGTTGGTATTACTTTTTGAAGGGCAATTTGAAAATAATATTGGAAATCTTCAAAATGGAATACTTTGACCCACCAATTATAATACTTCTGAGAATGAATCATATGGAAATACCCAACATTATACAAGATGCTCATTAAAGCCCTGTATTAAAGCCCTGTGAAAAATTGTAAATCTCCTAACGTAGATAACAAAATTTCAAGAACCAGTTTAAGACATGAATTCTTAAACTAATTCTTGTTGATGGTAATTATATTATTACTTTTATATTACTTTGCATTTTACCAGGTTCTTCCACAGCCATGAGCTCAAATAATATTCTTTGGATGTTTACTATTTTCTAGGCACTATGCTAAGCTGTGAATAAGACAAGGATTAAGTGGAGGGTCTTAACCTAGTGTAGGAAGTCAAGGCAACAGGTTGGTTTTGTTGTCGTTATCAATCTTTTTTTTTCTATTTTCTTAAGATACAATTGACATGTAACATTGCATAAGTTATACAACATGATGATTGACATCTATAATAATAAAAGCATAATATGCTACTTAGGCCTGGCAGCCAAATGAGCTTCCAAACAATCTTCCGGAAAACCTTCCGGATGAAGCCGAGGCTGTGAGGGCTGAGCCCCTTGCACAAATTTTGTGCATTGGGCCTCTAGTATGTATATATTGCAAAACGATCACCACAATGAGGTTAGTTAATCTATCACCTCACATAGTTACAATTTTTAAGATTTACTTTCTTAGGAACTTTCAAGCTAGGTGGTTGAAACCTGCCTCAAAGTGACACCAGAATAACTCATGAAGAAAACTAAGCTTAGTTCTGTGCTTGTTGAGATAAGGGAGATCACTACCATCACTGACTCAGTAGTTTCTCAGAAGGGTTGAAGGCAAAGGCAAGATACTTATGAGGATTGGGGGTCTGGATTAAGGTAGCTATTTTGATGCAGAGCTTGATCAAAATTGGGCAGGTTTCTGACACACTTGTGTCAGGATTGATGAACACAGCAGGTGAGCCTCTAAAATCAAACAATCTCTAGATATTATCTGTTTTCCTGGGAAAGTATATTTACTCTAGTGAGGGTAAATTGAACAGTCCAGTGTTCGAATTAATGGACTTTCAGGAAGTTCCTGGAACAAACAATAAAACTATTTGCCATTTCATCTTTCGGGGTAAGAATTTCCTGGAATAGTAACATCAGATAATTGTAGACAGTAAGCTTTTTGTATATAGAAAGTAAGTTATTTTAATTTCTCAAAAGAAACCTTTTACAATGTCATTTAATCCACTATTTCTCCAACTCATTTGACCATAACACTCTTCTTTTTTTTTTCTTTTTCCTCATAAAACCTGTTACCATTTCAAAGAACAGACCATACCAAGCATTAGACTAGGAAGTAAGTCCCATGAAAGCATTATGAACCAGTGGTTTTCAAAGGGTGGTCCAAAGACCAGCAACGTCAGCATCACTTGGGAACTAGTTAGATGGGTCCCACCTACTAATTCAGAAACTCTGGGGGTGAGGTCAGCAATCTGTGTTTTGATCCACCCTCCTGGGGACACTGATACATGCTAAAGTTTGAGATTCAGCTTTCTAAAAACTCTAACTTCCCTTTCCTCTTTTTCTTTTTCTGCCCACTGCAGAATTGAAACATGTTGTTGTCTCAGCAGACTACCACCTGGTATTCCTTCAAGGAAACAGTCTGTTATTATTTGTCTGCATGCATTTAGTGGAGATGGGGGCAGACATTTTTTGTAAAAGCTGCATGTCCCTTTCTTTATATTGTAACGCATCCTCTGATGTTCTTAACTCTTTTTTGAGCTCTTTGAAAACCATACTCTTTTTGCGGTAGATTAGGGCATTAGTAAGGAATATAAAATGTACTCAAGATTTTTTAATTTTTGTACTCAAGATTTTATAAGAGAGCCAGAGGAGAGCAGCAGGATAAAATGTTACCAGGATTTTTGGTTTTTAAAGCAATACCCTCCCAGCCTTGGGGTATCTCTTTCTCTCAAACCTCTTCTCTTGACTTTGCAGTTCCTGGGTGATCTTTCTCTTCCTGCTCCTGGCTCTAAACCTCCTCTCCGAACTTCTCTTCTAGGAACTCTTCCGTCCCAGTCTCATAAAAGTTTTGAAAGTTTTTACCCCACCTTCTTCAAAGAAACGGAAGAAAACATATTGAGCCAGAAGACTTTGCCTTGTGAACAAAAGTATCCCCAGTTCCCAGACCCCAGGAAGGCTGTGCTGAGTGAAGGTGACTTCCATTTCACATGTCCACACCTTGGCAGGGAGGAAACCCGAGTTACAATGGTATCTTGTTCCCATTTTGTTTGGGTCAGATTCCAGGGCCCCTTTTAGATCCTTGTTCCAACCCGAGTCCCCCTAGCACCAACTCTTGGGCCCTGCAAACTACTCACTTGCCTCCCTCCTGGTGGTTATTGGGAGAATGAAGGCTGTATCGTCCTTCAGGGACTTGGTCCAGGAAGTGGCCGGTCCAAAAGAGACTTGTCTGTAGCTACCTGAGAGAAGTATTCCCCGGTGTCAGACTTGGTTACACATCAGAATCAGCTGGGTAGCTTTAAAAAGGTCACACCTACAGCAGTTACATTGGATTCCTTAGTGCAGACTCCAGCACTTTCAAGCTCCTACAGGAGTTCCAGTGTGCAGCAACTTGAGAATTGCATGGTGGACAAAATCACAAACTATGCTGAGACGCTAGAACCATTTTGATCAAAGTACTTCAAATAACAATGATGTATTTCTGCCAGACTCTCTGTTCCACAGATGTTACATGTGAAACACAAAGAGAAAATGTGACTCATACAAAGAAGACCACAGATGAACTGTTAAATAAAGGTGAATAGGAGATGCCACGCTCCACTAGCTGCCGTTCCCATTAAAGCATAAAACATGATAGATGCTGTATTATTCTTTGAGGTTTACTGGGACCAAAAAGAGTTCAGACCCCTGGCTGGTGTGACTCTGTTGGTTCAAGAAACATCCTGTATACCGAGGGATTGTAGGTTTAATTCTGGGTCAGGGTAAATACCCAGGTTGTGGGTTCCATCTCCAGTTGGGGTGTATACAGGAGGCAACTGATCGATGTTTCTCTCTCACATGGATGTTTCTCTCTCCTTCTTGCTTCCCCTCTCTCTTAAATACGCCCCTCCCCCCCAAAAGAGTTTGGAGAATGAGTGGCACAGGCGATAAAATAGGTAATTTGAATGAAATCACCCTGCATTAATTTCTGACTGAAGGTTAAATATCTGCGAAACCTGAAACTTGAAGAAGTAACATGGTCATGCTTCTTAAAAAAAATTAATCATATAGTTTGGGTTTCAACAATAACGTCTGACTCAGCTGTGGGAAATGCTCACATGTGGTCAGAATCAACATCAAAATAGTCTAACCTTGTTCCATAGCAATTCACACCGTGTGATTCTGGAGACACTTCTGTTCACAGCTCTGGCTGAACACAGATGTCAATCAGACAAAGGCACTCTGAGGCTACAGAACCCACATCCTGGGGGTCACAGAATATTCAAATTGCAGGGGTGAGGGGGAATATTCCAAGAAAGGAGTTGATAGGGGAAGAGTTTTTATTCTAAACATTAATGTTTTAAACTGAATTTCATATATTTTTAATAAAGAGATACATATTTTTAATTGATTTTTTTTACAGAGAAGAAGGGAGAGGGAGAGAGAGTTAGAAACATCGATGAGAGAGAAACATCATTTAGCTGCCTCCTGCACCTCCCCGCCCCCATTGGGGATGTGCCCGCAACCAAGGTACATGCCCTTGACCAGAATCGAACCTGGGACCCTTGAGTCTGCAGGCCGATGCTCTATCCACTGAGCCAAATCAGTTAGGGCTGGTTTTCTTATTTTTAATTAACTTTTTTTCCTGATTAATTGAGAGCTGAAGTTAGAAATTACCAACTCCATCATTAACAGAAGGTGAATCAGTCAAAGGAAGGACACAGATTAATTTGAGCATATCTCTGTATGCTGGCTGCTACTGCCACTTTCCTAGTTTCCTTTTCACTATCGAACAATTTCTGCACTGGGATGGGCAGGACAGACACTTGTTAGAAGGAGAAGCAGTTTGATTTGGGGGCATTACCAGATTGGACGCCTCCTGTCAACCCCATTGAAAACCTGGCTTACCAGAAGACTACCCAGGATATCCTACAACTCTATGCATGGAAGGCCAAAATGACCCTAAAGACTTTGTCACGGAAGAGTTTCCCCCCAGACTGTATTTGAAGCCTGCATTTTTCCAACACAGATTCAGCTTTTGGAATAAATGTCACCTCCCTCATGACAGATCTTGTGGATTTCCCACTCAATATCTACCCCCTATTCCTTGCTAACTTAGGGTTTTACCAGATAAAGCTCAGGGTGCCCAGTTCACTTAATATATATATATATATATATATATATATATATATATATATATATATATGCACACACACACACACACACACACACACACACACACACACATTTGTTGATTTCAGAGAAGAAGAGAGAGGCAGAGAGAGAAATATTTATGATGAGAGAGAATCATTGATCCGCAGCCCCCAGCAAGACCCCACTGGGGACTGAGCCTGCAACTCAGGCATGTGTCCTGACCGGGAATTGAACCAGCAAATCTCTTGGTCAAACTAAGCATACAATGAAGAAAAACATTCTCTTCAATACATGGTATTGGGAAAATTGGATGGCTACATGCAAAGAAGAAGAAGGAGGAGGAGGAGGAGGAGGAGGAAGAAGAAGAAGAAAAAGAAGAAGAAGCCGCTGCCAGACTACCAACTTACACCATACACAAGAATAAACTCAAAATGGATAAAAGACTTAAATGTAAGTTGCAAAACCATAAAAATCCTAGAAGAAAACATAGGCAGTAATATCTCAGACATTTCTTGGAGCAATATTTTTGCCAATATGTCTTTGAGGGCAAGGGACACACAGGAAAAAAATAAATGAATGGGACTACCTCAAACTGAAAAGCTTTTGTACAGCACAAGAAACCACCAACAATGGCACAAGGGAACCCACCGTATGGGAGAACATATTTGCCAATGAAACATCTGGTAAGGGGTTAATTTCCAAAATATATAAAGAACTAATAAAACTCAACAAAAGGAAGACAAACAACCCAATTAAAAAATGGGCAGAGGACCTGAATAGACACTTCCCTGAAGAGGACATACAAATGGCCAAGCGACATATGAAAAAAAAATGATCAAGATCACTAATCATCAGGGAAATGCAAATTAAAACTGCAATGAGGTATCACCTCACACCTGTCTGAATGGCTATTATCAATAACTCAACAAACAATAGGTGGTGTCGAGGATGTGGAGAAAAAGGAGCCCTAGTGTACCATTGGTGGGAATGCAGACTGGTACAGCCACTATGGAAAACAGCATGGAGTTTCCTCAAAAAAATTAAATATGGAACTTCTGTTTTACCCAGCAATCCCACTTCTGGGTATATATCCCAAAAATATCAAAACACCAATCAGAAAGAATATATGTGTTCATAGCAGTGTTATTTACAATAGCTAGGAACTGGGAACAGCCCAAATGCCCATCAGTAGATGAGTGAATAAAAAAGCTGTGGTACATTTACCCAATGGAATACTACAAGGCTATAAGAAAAGAGGGAACTATTATTCTTTGCAACAGCATAATGGACCTGGAGATTATTGTGCTAAGCGAAAATAACAGCCAGAGAACGCCAAGTACCACATAATCTCACACATATGTGGATTCTAATGAGCAAAATAGATTGATGGCCAAAACCGGTTTGGCTCAGTGGTAGAGCATCGGTCTGCGGACTGAAGGGTCCCGGGTTCGATTCCGGTCAAGGGCATGTACACTGGTTGCGGGCACATCCCCAGTGGGGGGTGTGCAGGAGACGGCTGGTCGATGTTTCTCTCTCATCGACGTTTCTAGCTCTCTATCTCTCTCCCTTCCTCTCTGTAAAATATCAATGAAATATATTTAAAAAAAATAGATTGATGTACAAAAGAGAACCAGAGGCATGAATACATGGAATACACTGACCAAAGTCAGAAGGAAAGAGAGTGGGGAGGAATGGATAAAGGAAGGTGAAGGGATTAGCTAAAAAGCACATATGCATAGCCCATGGACACAGACAATAGTGTGATGAGGATCTGACTGGTGCGGCTCAGTGGTTGAGTGTGGACCTGTGAATGAGGAGGTCATATTCCCAGTTACATGCCCACGTTGTGGATTCGATCCCCAGTAGGAGGCGTGTGCAGGAGCTAATCAATGAGTCTCTCTGATCATTGATGTTTTTATATCTCTCTCCCTCTCCTTTTCTCTCTGAAATCAATCCTACCTAATAAAAGAGAAACATGCTACACCCACAAGCCCTGCCCACCAACAGCCAATCAGGATAAGTATGCAAATTAACTCAACCAAGATGGCAGTTAATTTGCATATCCAAGCCAGAGTGAAGATAGTGTAGAAAGAAGCCAAGCACTGCAGAAGGGAGCAAAGCTTCGGAGAAGCAAGCAAGCAGAGCAGAGGAGAAGGAAGGGAAGCAGACGGGGCAGCGACTGCAGCAGAAACCCTATTGCAGGAATCTTCCTACAACGGGCCTCTAGTAAAAATTTATTTTCTTCTTTTTGCCAAAACTGGTTTGGCTGAATGGATAGTGTTGGCATGTACCTTGGTTTCGGGCATATCCCCAGTAGGGGGTGTGCAAAAGGCAGCTGATCTATGATTCTCTCTCATCGATGTTTCTAACTCTCTATCCCTCTCTCTTCCTCTCTGTAAAAAAATCAATAATATATATATATATATTTTAAATTTATTTTCTTAAAAAAATAGTGTGGTGGTGAGAGCCATGAAGAGTGGGCAGAGGCTCAGTAGAGTTGTGCAAAGGAGAGGAAAATGGGGGACACCTGCAATAGTGTGAACAACAAAAAAATAAAAAAGATAACAGCCCTAGCCAATTTGATTCAGTGGATAAGAGTGTCAGCCTGCAGAATAAAGGGTCCCACATTCCAATCTGGTGAAGTGCACATGCCCGGGTTGCAGGTTTAATCCCCAAAAGTGGGTGTACAGGAAGCAACCAATCAATGATTCTCTCTCATCATTGATGTTTCTATCTCTCTCTCCCTCTCCCTTCCTCTCTGAAATCAATAAAAAAATTATATATTTTTAAAAGATTAACAGATAAGTCGAAACCGGTTTGGCTCAGTGGATAGAGCATCGGCCTGCGGACTGAAAGGTCCCGGGTTCGATTCCGGTCAAGGGTATGTACATTGGTTGCGGGCACATCCCCAGTGGGGAGTGTGCAAGAGGCAGCTGGTTGATGTTTCTCTCTCATTGACATTTCTAACTCTCTATCCCTCTCAATTCCTCTCTGTGTAAAATCAATAAAATATATTAAAAAAAAGATTAACAGATAAAATTAAGGTTGCTCACTTTAAGATTGGGAGATTCTCCTCAATTAGCTACTCGGACCCCTCATATCACAGGGTCCTTAAGAGTAGAGGATGGAGGCCAAAGAGAGGGCAAGATAAAAATTAGGAAGCTGCCAGGTTAACTATAGATGTGAAGTAGAAGTTAAGTGAACTTCTACTATGAACTTCTACTATAATAACAGTATGAGCTGGGTGAGGTCTTAGGGGAGGGACTGGAGAAAAACAGGGAGGATTCAGTGTCCATTTGAAGAAAGGGTCACAAGGACAAAGAGTGGTTATTTGTCAGAATTGTTGCTGAGATGACAAGTAAGATGAGTTCAGATAAATGCCTACGGGATGTAGGACTGTGGAGCCGAATTTGACAAGAGCAGTTTCCTTCGGGGCGTGGCAGGAAGCACTATAATATTTGGAGACAGCAGATACAGACAGTTCTTTTGACACAAACAATGAGATTCTTCCAGAAATTCCCTTTGCGGTACTCACAGGAGGTTTATGTCTCTTGGGATTCTCCGTACCGTTCTAGAGATCCCAGCGAGAGATGCCTGCAAGTGTAAAGCACAGGACAGCTTGGACCTCTGTCCTGACAGGTAGCTGCAAGGGTGGACTGACATCAGCTTTCTGTCAAGCAGGGGTCAGCGAACTAGGCAAAGGTGACCACGCCCACTCACTCGTGTGTTGCCTGTGGCCTCTGTCGCCCGCAGGGGCAGAGTTAAGCAGTTGCAACAGAGACCACATAGCCCACTGTGCTTATAAAATATTTACTATCTGGCTCTTTACACAAAAAAGCAGATCACCAAGCTTTGGTGAGAGAGAGAGAGAGAGAGAGAGAGAGAGAGAGAGAGAGAGAGAGAGAGAGAGAGAGAGAGAATAAGTTAGGGTAGTGGCTAAAGGATCAAGGGGCTCCATAAAGTGTTTTTTAAAAAGGGGGGAGGAGGAAATAACATTTTTGTATGCTGATATAAAATATTCAGTAGAAAGAGTAAATAAGTGTTGTAAAAGAGATCATCACTGGGTGATGTTCTGGATTATGACAGAATGGTGGGGGGATCAAGTGCCCAAGTGGAAGAGGAGGCTTTGCTAGGAATAGAGGCACACATCTTTTATTATTAAATGAAAGAAGTAAAACCTTTGGTTTTGGATTCTACCACCAGAGGGCACCTCTGCCACATTTCAAACTCGACTGTGAAGTCAGTATTAAAGAAATGCATTTATATCTGGGACGTTCTTGTTCCGTTAGCACGAGAATTTTAGCTTGAAGTACTCTGTTGTTTCAGTGTCCTGGGACAAGTCAGCCCCCTCTCCCTGGTGGCCAGGGCACAGTGCTAATCTGCTTCCCCTCCACCCTCACCACCCTTATCCCCTTCCTTCGCTGGGCCAGGGTCTCAGAATTGTAAAGATTCCTCACAGTTTCTCTTGAGCCCTCTCACCCTCAAAAGAGTGCATTTAGTGCCCTAGTGGCACCAGCGACCCCGTTCCAAGGAGCTTCTAGATAGGAAAACTGGAGTCCAGGCACATCTCCAAGGCCTGGAGCTGCCCTCTCGTTGAGAGTTCATCATCATCTCAAACTCAGTGTCCAGATCATGCCCAACACATGCTCTCTCCTTTCTATTGGACCCTTCTAGTCTTTTCAAACAGACATTTAAAAAAAAAATCAATGTAGCCGAAATCGGTTTGGCTCAGTGGATAGAGCATTGGTCTGCGAACTGGAAGGTCCCAGGTTCGATTCCGGTCAAGGGCATGTACCTTGGTTGCGGGCACATCCCCAGTAGGAGGTGTGCAGGAGGCAGCTGATCGATGTCTCTCTCTCATCGATGTTTCTAGGTCTCTATCACTCGCCCTTCCTCTCTGTAAAAAAATCAATAAAATATATATTAAATTTTTTTTTTTAAAAATCAATGTTATTGATGTATAGTTTACATATGAAGGAGAACAGAATTTGCCACCCCCAAATATGCCTGTTGGGCTTAAGGATACACTTGAGCTGGTTCTTTTTTTAAAAACAGCAAACATGGGAGAAGCTCTGAAAACTGAGCAGGTTACCCTTTTGTAAGGATATTTCCATTTAAAAGGGAAATCTCCGCTGGACAGGGTGTCTCCTGCTCTGTACCAGGAACACAGGGTGACTAAATACATTTTATTATTCCCCAGAAACAATTATCAGTGGAGAAGGCAACAATTTAAATACTTCAATCTCTATAACAACCATAACTTTGTTTACTGTGCTTTTCCTGTAACCTCTCATCCTGCACACCCCCACGCCCTGTCCAAATCTTCTTTTGTCTTTAGCTGCAGGTGGTATTTAAGTGGTGGGATCGGGCCGTGTCAGGGAGCCGCTCAGTTTCCTCGGGTATCTTCCACACCTACAGTAGGCATGCTATGAAACCTGTGTCTCTGTCCTGTTCATCTGACTTCGTTTCACAGGGGTTCTCAGCCTAGAACCTATAAACGTAGAGATAAAATTACTTTTCCTCCTAATGTCACACACATTAAAATGTATCCGTTTTTAAGTGTATAGTTCACGGAAACGTATGTACTCAGGTAATTACTACCATGATCAAGATAAAGAACATTTTGATTGCGCTAAAAAGTAAGTCCACCCCCCTCAGTCCCAGGTAACAACTACTCTCTTTTCTTTTCTTTTCCTTTCTCTTTTTTAATGTTTTTATTGATTTTTAGAGAGAGCGGAAGGAAGAGGGAGAGAGAAACCGACGTGAGGGGGAAACATCAATGGGCTGCCTCCTGCACGCCCCCTACTGAAGATGGAACCTGAAACCGGGCGTGGGCCCTGACCAGGAACCAAACCAGCAACCTTTCAGGGCACAGGGCGATGCCCAACCAACTGAGTCACACCAGCCAAGGCCAGCGACTCTCCTTTCTATCGCTACTAATTAGATTTGCCTATTAAGAATACCAAATACACAAATATGAATCGAATGATATGTGCTCTTAGGTGTTCGGCATCATTATCTTGGCAAAATGTTTCTGAGACTCATCCATATTGTTGCGTAAATCAGGTTGGTTTTTTTAACTAAGGAGTATTCCATTGTATGGTTATGCCACAATCTATTCAGACAGGTACTTTTTTTAAGTTGATTTTTCCGATACACATCATGATAGGCATTTGCTAACTGTAAATTATTTTCCTTTTTGATAAAAATGTTCAATTTATTACTGGCTAGTTTATTTATTCATGCATTTTATACTTCTTTTTTCAAAGTGGAAATATATTTTTAAAGCTACGACGGTTGCAAAAAAATATTTATATGTCTATTTTTCTTTACCCAAACATTTAAGTAGTAGAATGTAAAAAATCCCTGGTCATGGCTGTATATGCATTACTTATTTATATATTTGATCATGAGTAATAATTCATGTAGTGATTGCCCTTATTTTAAAAATCTACTAATATATATATATATGTGTGTGTGTATATATATATATATATATATATATATATATATATATATATATAATTGATTTTTTTACAGAGAGTTAGAAACATTGATGAGAGAGAAACATCAATCAGCTGCCTCTTGCACACTCCCTACAGGGGATGTGCCCGCAATCAAGGTAAATGCCCTTGACCAGAATAGAACCTGGGACCCTTCAGTCTGCAGGCTGACACTCTATCCACTGAGTTTAGGCAACATTACTTTCTATGAATATAGAATGATATCCTCACCATTTTTTTACAGCTATATAATACCAGCACAAATAACCACTTTTCTTCTGTTGGGAATCAGGGACACTTTCCCCTTCCCCTCTTAGTTCTTCTGGCTGGTCAAATAATTTAAGTGACATACAGTAGGTCAAAAGAAGAAAAATCAAGTTTTAATACATGTGTATGGGGAATTCACATAAGCATATACAAAATGGAGTATATATGTCATTCAGTACTAAGGAGGGGGAAGTAAGGCAATTCACAGGGAGATGAAAGAGTTATTATTTAGTAAACAAATGTATACAGAACCATCTGGAAGCAATGGGACACAGAGAGGACTTGGTCAAAGTGGACTTGTTAGTTTTCACCCTAGTTTATATTAAACTATTTACATTTATATTAAAACACTAGAGGCCCCATGCGTGAAACTCATGCAAGAGAAGGCCTTCCTTCCCCCAGCTGCTGGCACCGACTTCCCTCTAGCAATTGGGACCCAGGCTTCCCTCAAAGCCCTAGCTTCGCTGGGAAGGTAGTCTGGGAGGACATCTGGTATAATTAGCATATTACGCTTTTATTATTATAGATATTCCTCTGTGATGGTAGTTCACTTATTAGAGAAAGTCCCTTTGTTTAGGCAGTCATGGGGATTGGCAGAGGTTCTTCATGGGCCTTCTGGGCTTTGACTGTTTTCAGATCTCAATCATCCACATGGCAGAGGGACACATCTTGGGTGACTTGTTTTGAACCCCTACACTAGCCATGAAAACTGTTTTTAAAAGATACTATTTCAGTGAAAGACTATATATACACTGTCTATGACATACCCTTTGGAGTTATAAATTCTAGCCCTGTTGATTACCATTGAACTATTTCCAAAAATAATGTAACTGGCAAGAACATGTGTTTGTTTATGTGGTATGCAAAATGGAAGACAATCCAAAGTCAAGGTGGCAATGGAAGAAACTAAAAGCAAACATTTGGGATAACATAATTATAAATAACCATAGCTCTTTTAAAAATGAGAATATTTTTTTTAAAAAAATCAAGAACATGATAAACATAAGGCACAGAAAATTACTGTAGGACACAGAATCTTTGCCTTCTAGGCACATTACTCAGAAGGTAAAGAAAAACTTTATTACAACCTCTTATTAAGAGCAGACCAGTCATCTAAGAAAAATTTACCATTTTAACAGCAAGAACACCAAATTTTTAAAAATAGTATAATATTTGACACTAAAGCTTTTAAAAAAAACTTCTTATAAATGAAACCATCAAACCTTAGCCAGACTTTGACAATGACAAAAATCCCTCTTTGAGGACCTTCTACAACTTTCTACATTTTTTTCTGGTTTTGTCCTACACCTCTGTCTTTTCTTCTCCACCACCTTCCTTCCCCTCCCTCAGAATCCCGTCCCTGTCTACCTACCTTCCTCATGTCTCCTCATGAAGGCATGCAGTGTCCTCCTCCCCAGGCTGTGTCTTTCTGACTAATAAGCTGTTATCAGTGGCATCTGTCCACCGTCCTGTGCTTGGCCATCTCGCACTATTTGGGCAGGGCATTGTTCTTCCTTCACCAAAGAGGTAAAGAAGAGGTGAGCGTAACAGACGGAGCCTATATCTCCAGGGGCTGGAGTGGGTAGGGAAGGGTATCACAGGCATGTGTAGGATAAGGTGACCAGACGTCCCGATTTTGGCAGGACAGTCCTGATTTTTAACAATTTGTCCCGCGTCCCTCAGCATTTTTAAAAAGTTCCGATTTTTGGAAAGAATGCACAAGCTAGAGAATGGTGGGAGAATGGGAAGGGAATATATGGTTTTCGGTTTTCGGTGGATAGTTAGCCAGGATATGAGTTTTATATTATTTTTGTTAATTTTATAATGTTAAATTTTAATAATAATAGTTGTTGAGAACTGATTATTGAGAACGGCTTGTCAAAGTTCGCATTGTTGATCAATTGTTAGAATTTGACGACCACTGTTTGGACTTAATGAACAATGGCATTTTGGGGGATTGGCAACGACGAAAACATTTTGTAACTGTCTCTCAGAGGATACACATTGTACTGCCTCCTAGTAAAGCTAGTTAAACGAGTGATGTCGTTACAAATCAGCTATTCAGATAATTTAGGTAAGTAATTTATTTCATAAATACATAAATTTTCTTGAATTTAGCAGGCAGTACTGGTATTATTTATATTTTATAGTGGCGGCAAAAAGTCTAGCGCCGGCCTTGAAAGTGACACTTATGACTTACGTTATGGCAAATTCAGAGGAAAAATAATAATACAAGTTAGTATTGTTATTATTTAGAAAGATAGGATTAAAATTTAAATAATTTAAAAAATATAGTTACTTTATAACAATCAAATTAATTTAATTTATAAACCAACAATAAAATATGTTCATGTAATTATGTACCTAGTTACTGTGTTTTTAAGCAATGTGTATATAATAATTTATAATATGATTTAATGTTTTTTTTTTTAGATTTTTAACATAATGAGTAAGAAAAGAGGATGCCAATTCAATGATGATCTAAGAAGTGAATTTCCTTTTATTAAAAAAACCAAAAGCGATTACATGGTAAAATGTGAGAAATGTAATGGTGAATTTTCTATTTCACATGGCAGGAAGAATGATATTTTAAAGCACTTGGAGCCACAGAAACATAAAAGATATTTAAGTACTGCTGCATCTTCCTCCAAAATACAGGAATTTTTTCGGAAAACAACTTATGGGGACGAAGAAAAGAAATTAGCATTAGCAGAAAGACTTATGTCTTTTCATGCTATTAACATATAGATCAAATTTTTAATCAAGAAACCCCCCCCACCCCTGCCGCCGGGTCAATGGTGTCCACTTTACCAATGTTAAAATCTGGTCACCTTATTGTAGGAGGTAGAGTCAGTAGAGGTGCTGACAGGACAGATCAAAGGGTTCAAGGCAGCTGAAGAGAACGTTAAGGTAATAAAAAGAAGAAAGTGAGATAGTGGGAAGGGAAAGGTCTCAGATACCAAATTTCCCCTCAAAGGCCTTGGAAGTCCTTAATTGCCTTTGGTGAATTTTGCCCATTCTTGAATGTATTAAGCTAAATTAATGCCATAATGGCAATCAGTTGGTGGGAGAAACAGATTGAGTAAGAGTTATCTGTGGGATTAACAGAAGTTAATCCCCCAAAAAATAAACTTTAAAGAAACTGAGAAAGAATCCCACTTCACTAATTCCCTGGCCTAATCCTGGGTTGAGGACCAAAGGGAGAACAATAAAAGGTCTTCCAGGAGGGCCAAAGAAGAATCTTTGTTGGAAAATATTCTCTTTTTGCTGGAAAGAATTAAAGTAACTTTAACAGACAAGATGTCCTGAGCAGCTCGAGAATGGAACTCACCAAAGGAACTCTAATTGCTGAATGTGGAGGTCCCTGGAGGAGGTCTAATCCTGATCTGGGTCACAGCACCACTAAACTCTCAAATAAAAACCAAATCTGGATTTAGGTAAAGGGAAGACTTGTTCAACAGAATTATTACAACAGGGAAAGGGTCTATTGGACCACAAGGGGGAGAGGGTGTAACAGGGAAAATGCTTCAATCTTAAGATATGTAAGCTTTTGAAAGATGAGGCAAAAAAGGTCTTTTCTTTCACAGGGAGGAGTCCAATGGCTAGAAAGATCCTGTCTCAGGGGTTGGGATTGTTGTAGGCAGTTAGACTGACGAGAGCAGACCATGGCCGATGGGACAGGTACAGAAGATCACCAGGGTGCTGCTATAGTAATAGTAACAAGGATAAAAACAATATTGAATAAGTATTAAAGTGTGGAGTTGACGTGTGATATCTGAAAGTGTGGAATGCAAACAAACTGATAGGCACCCTTGAGTGGCCTGTGTGTAGAAAATAGATAAAGTGATTGATCTGTACCCCATATGTAAGACCAGGTAGCAGGACTCCTGGGACCTGCTGATAAGACACACTGAAGACACATCTGAGCACTGCAGACACATAAAAAGAGCAAGCACCAGAGAAGATCAGAGACGCTCAGTGGAATTATTAATCAAATACCTAGGATCGTACGTGTCAGATTTCTGGGGGGAGGCACCCTAGGTCACCTTGCATATGTCCCTTATGGAATTATTGGGACAGGTGCAAAGCCCCAGGTGCCTAGCAACAGACAATCAATTGTAGGAGGGGACCTAGCCCCCAGGGTGACTGTTCTTCTCCTAGCATACTGCTGGCCACACAGTTTGGACCAGGGCCACCTGACCTCTCCTACCCGGAGATAACATCTATGCCTCAGTAGTATGTCAGCCCCAGGCCCAGACAAGCAACCCTCAGGACCAGCTGCATTGAATAATGACCCCCTCCCTGCCCTGGTGGTGGCCAGTCAGCGGAGACCACAACCCTGAAAGGACACACCTGGAGAACTGCTGAATATCCCATTAAGATCTTCCCCCTGGGACCTCCCCTAAAATCCCCACCCTTAAAACCCTTAGGATAGAGGACCCAGTGCTCTCCCTCTGGGAGCAGTCCATGTCCCCCCCACCCCCCCATTCCCGCTCCCTCGCAGGCGTCCCCCACCCCCCACCCCCCGCCGCACGTTACCATTAACTTCCTCATTCCCAAGCTCCAAGGGTCCTTCCTTTATATCTATAACTTGTTTCCTCAGCCAATTTCTTAGAGGAATTACTTTTTTCTACCTCTGTGATTTACCCAATAAATGTTCTCTTACAGCTTGGGTCTTGGCTCTGAATTCTTTCCTAGTCAGAATCCAGGTGTCATTCCCACAGCCTACAACAGGATATGCAGGTGGCATCTTTGAGCTCAGATGGGAAGGGGCCATTAGGGCTTTGTTTTGCATCCCCATGTTGGCTTGGGCTGAGAGAGTGGATGAAAGCTCAAAGGCTTGGGAAGGGAGGGAAGCCAGAATAAAGTTTGACCAAGGAAAGCAAGCAGCCATTTTGTGCAGCTTGGCCAGTGGGGACGAACAGCTCAGTGACTCATTTATGAGACAGAAAAGAGAATTTGGAGGGTCTGTGTAGGGCCTCCTCACAGGTAAACAGGAAGCTCTTTGTGAGTCTATTCTAAGTGAGTCTTGAGCAAAAGTAAGCTGTTTTCTGGAACACAGAACAGTGTGCGCGTGAGGGTTTCTTTAGCCATCGCTATCTTCTGGGAGCACAGGGTTCGGGTCAAGTTCAACATCATCCCCTTAAGTTGCGCTTAAAATTTTATTTATTTATTTATTTATTTATTTATTTACTTACTTACTTACTTACTTATTTTTGCCTATGGGATGATGCTCTAACTAAATGAGCTACATGGCCAGGGGAAGTTGTACTTTTAACTATAGTTGTATTATATTGAAAAAACGTATTATAATTGTCTTAAATTACCACTATAACAGCTCTGTTTGCCAGGACACCCCTGCATCCATGTAAGGATATTTGATAGTTGTAATCATGGGTTTACTCCTCATGCTGCTTATGAAGGTATATCTTGAAGTTCAAACCCATCCTTCTGTACTCTGGTGATGCTGTGGCTGTGACACAGCAACCCATGTTTCCTGTAACGTTTGCCAATAAGGGGTGCTTGAGGAGACCGGAAGCCTGGAGTGGGGAGAAGGGACTTGCTGCTTGCTATCAGCTTGCTGTAACTGAGGAGACAGAGGGAAGCTGGTAGTCAGGAATGGGGACCCTAGTGGTATTGGGGCTGGGAGAGAGAGGAAGTAAAACTGGGGAACCCAGCCAGGCAGAATGGCGAGGCAACCCAACTGGGCGTGGAAAGAAGGGCACGCAGGAGGGACAAACTTTAAAAATGTATGGATTGTTGCTAAACCAAGCAGGTTTCAGATAACCAATCACAAGGCAATGAGGCATATAAACCAATCCCAAGGGTATTGTTAAGGCAGCACTCTTTGAAAAGGCAAATCAGGAGCTAGCAAGGCTGTATCCAGCCCCCTAGATTAAAAGTCAGGCACTTGCTCTTGCCCCCCCCCCACGCCCACCCCTGTGTGCTAGATTCCTGGGTTGATGGCAGGAGGTATGCTCCCTGCGCCCACGTGGCTTACAGCCATGTGGGGCTCTGCACGTGGACTAATAGACTTGAACACCCGACATTACCAGTGAAAGGAAGTTCTGGCACTGGCTTGCTCCTGGAACCCCAGCCTCGCCTTTTCCAGGACTGGCTTCTCTCAATAAACTTTGGGCCGACACCAGTTTGGCTCAGTGGATAGAGCATTGGCCTGGGGACTGAAGGGTTCCAGGTTCGATTCCGGTCAAGGGCATGTACCTTAGTTGTGGGCACGTCCTCAGTGGGTTGTGTGCAAGAGGCGGCTGATTGATGATTCTCTCTCATCGATGTTTCTAACTCTCTATCCCTCTCTCTCTTCCTCTCTGTAAAGAATCAATAAAATAAATTTTAAAAAATAAATAAACTTTGGTTCTGCTGACCAGTTCGTTCCGCGACTTCGTTCTTCGATTTTGAGAGACAATGAACTCAGAATCAAACCCCACCTTTTGGTTTCACAACTGCCATTGTCACCCAGCAATGATTCTTTTCCCTGGCTGCAGCAGTTGGTTCCAATATCTAGTTTTTAATCTATCTTCTCAGATCCAGCAACCTTCAACATTCACCTGCAGAAATACCACGGGCGGGTACGGTCCCTTCCTTGGAAGCCTGAGTCCCAGCTGCCCCCAGGCCCTCTTCCAGCTCTCAGTTTCTGATAATCCGAATACTTCTCTGTCCAGATCTGTCACTGGCAGCTGCTTCCTGCAGTTACTATCTCTCGGTTACTGCAATGTTTCCTCTTGCCTTTCCAACCCCCCATTGCCTGTTTAAGCAATTCCTTCAAGTTTCTGTAAAAATAGCTGCTGAGATTTCTCTTTTATAAGTAGACCCTGACACCACTAAGAAACCCAGAAATACCCTTTGAACCCCTTGTATAGATTTATGATGGGTTTGCTATTGTGGTAACCAAATTACATTGATAGGATACATCCAGTGTCCAACTGACAAAGATCTATATTCTAAAAGTTAATTTATAAATCTACTGTTTGAATCTTGAAATTATTTTTGCTGGTAAAACAATATTACACATTAAAGTTTGATGAGCAGATCAATCCAACCAATGCTCGTAATATATCTGAAGCACGACACTGTACAAATAGTGTTAAGGAACAGAATTAGCATTGTTTTGGCAATGTCAAAGAACAGAATTCATTGGAGCAAATTTGGCTTTATTAAGTAACTAGAGGCCTGGTGCACGGATTTATGCGCTGGTGGAGTCCCTTGGCTTGGCCTGTGGGGATCAGGCTGAAACTGACTCTCTGATATCCCCCAATGGGTTTTTGGATAGTGAGAGGCTGCAGGCCAGGCCAAGGGACCCTACTGGTGCATGACCAGGACCAGAGAGGGACTGTGGGAGGGCTCCAGGATGTGTCCAGCCTGTCTTGCCCAGTCCTGATTGGCTGGACCCCAGCAGCAAGCTAACCTACTAGTTGGAGCATCTGCCCCTGATGGTCAGCGTGCATCATAGCGACTGGTCAAATGGTCTGAGGGACAATTAGCATACTAGGCATATATATATGTATATATATATATATATATATATATAGAGAGAGAGAGAGAGAGAGACTAGAGGTTTATATATATAGGGGGAGGAGCCTTTTTTTTAGCAGGAGGAGATGCTCTTGGCAGACAAAACTCATAATCCCTATATCATTATGTACCCTAGTAAAAAAATGTCACCTGGATTAGTAATAGATAGAGAAAACAAATTGCAATTATTATTATTATTAAAATTTTTTTTTTAGTTTTGACCAAAATGCAAATTCTGTGTATATTTGCAGGTTTTTGGATTCACACTTTTGTTTCCATGATAAAAAATATAAGCCACAGTTTAGCCCCAGCCAGTTTGGCTCAGTGGATAATTGGCTTGTGGACTGAAGGGTCCCCTGTTGATTCCAGTCAAGGGCTGGGTTTTAGGCTCGATCCCCAGTGGGAGGCATGCAGGGAGCAGCTGATCAATTATTCTCTCTCATCACTGATGTTTCCATCTCTCTCTCTCCCTCTCCCTTCCTCTCTGAACTCAATAAAAAATATATTAAAATATAAATATATAAGCCACAATTTAAAAGGAGCTCATGAGTTCTTAAGGTATTATGAAAAGATTACTTTCCTAACTAAAATCAAAACAAGATGCTCCAAGATTATCATTGGAGCAGGAATCTCCTTGGGAAGGAGGCAAGATTTGCCTCCCCCAGGAATATTTCATTAGCTCCCTATGTTATTAGCTGCAGTTAAGGGGCCGCTGTCAACCTCTGCTCTGTGTGGGCCTGTGCAAGAATGTCCCCCTCCCATTTCACCTCAGTAGGTAGAACGCCCCAAAGGGTGAGCTCAGAAACTCAGTGGTGCCCTCTAGGCCAGCCCAGCCCTGCCTTCTGCATTTCATGTGTCTCCCTAGACTAGCAATGACCTTCTTTTGTTAGAATGAGGGTCAGCAAGCCGAGCTTTGACTTACAGGGAAACCCACAGGGTCTCAGCTTTACCCTCCAGATCCCCACAGCAGAACTCGGTGGGTGGGGCTGCGTATGTTCCTTCGTGTACTAGTACTTCAGTGCATGTAGCTGAATTAATAGATGATCCCAATATTAAGAACAACGGGAGAAGATCAACGCACAACGTTTCCCTTGCTACAAAGGAGACTGTATCAGCTTTTATAAATGACTACCGGGCCACATGTGCTGTCAGGGCGGGAGAGCGGTGTTTACTATTTTGCACGGCACCGTGGTTTATTCTACACTTGATCTTAGTTTTTACTGTGAAAATGCACATGCACACAAGCAGTTTTTAAATGCTAAATTTAGCAAGCAAGGCTCATGGGGGGGGGGGGGGAACCACATGATCATCTCTAAACTTTGTATGATATCAAGAACCTTGGCATTACTTTCTTCCCCCCCTCTTTGTTACCAAACATTTTCCTTTTTTAAGAAAAAATCAGAAAAGGCAGAGGGCTTCCTCCAGTTCTCTGCCTCTGAGGAAAGGGACAGAAAATTCTGAAAAAGGCCCCTGCCCTTGCCCCCTCCGGAGAACTAAAAACCAAGGCGAACCTGAGGAAGCAGAGGGATGCAAAAGGTGGGTGGATGCCTGCTCTCCTCCGGGAGCGCGGCAATGCCCACGGGGCGCACGGACCGACCCGGCGAGGAGTGGGGAGCCCCAACCCGAGCCCGGCACGCGGGGGGGGAGGCGGGCGGGAGGATGGGCGGGGCCCCGGGGGGCGGTCCCAGGGGCGTGGCGCGGGCGGGGCCCCCCGAGGCTCCGAGGTGCGGTTCCCGGCGGCCGCTAGCTCGGCGCAGACCCGGGCCAGGGCGCTGCGGGAGAGGAGCCGCCCCGCGTGGCTTCTGGGGGGGGCGCCGCGCGGCATCGCAGCCTCCTGCGCCTCGGAGCCGGACGCTCGCTGCAGGTAACCAACTCCCCGCCGACTTCCCTGTTCCGCTGCCCCGCGGCGGGGAGGGGAGAAGGGAAGGATGGGAGGATGGGAGGAGGAAGGAGGGAGCGGGCTCTCAGCCAGGGCCCCGCGGCTCGGAGCGGGGTGGGCTCTGGTCCGCGCGGAGGACGCCGAGCCCGGGCTGGGGAGCGAGGGCGCGCGGAGGGAACCCGCGGCGGCCAGCGAGTGCGCCACGGGCCGGGGATGGCGCAGCGAGATCTCCCGGGACCCTACCCTTCGGTCCGATCCGCGGTGCCCGGCCGGGGCCAGCATTCTGGTACCCAGCGTCACCTGGAAGCCACTTTTTTAAACCTTTTTTTCTGGCCCTTTAAAACCTGGTGCGCAGAGGGAGTCTAAGCTTAGAAGTCGGGAGAGCTGGCTGCAGGCATGGGCAGGCTAGCCGCGGACAGTTAGTTACACACTGCCATTCTCCGGGTGCCAGGGACTTTAACCCTAACCATAGACAGACGTTACCTCTCGTTTACTGAGGAGGCCAGATAACGAGTGGACACTGCCGGGGGCGATTGGAACCGCCAGATAACGAGTGGACACTACCGGGGGCGGCTGGAACCGCTGGAAAAAAGAGGCGCCAGGCTGGGGGCTCCCCCAGGCTCCCTGCTCCCTCCTCCCTCGCTGCCCCTTCACGTGCAGGGCTGGGAAACTCGTGCTGCCGGGTCCATTATGGAAACTGGCGATTCTTCTTCAACACAGTTTAATCCCTACCTAGGATTCTTTAAAAAAAAATTTTTGTTAGTGTCCAGTTTCCGATTCCAATTCTTCCAGTTTGTGATCGTTAGTTTCGGACGTGTTGGCTCTCGCTCACGGCCCGTTCCCCCCTTGCAGCACGTTCTCTCTGGCACGGAGCAAACACCGGGGCACCCCTGCCTGCTTGCCCGCCACACGCCGTCGTTCGCGGTGGACGAGGTCGCCTGCAGACCCGGGCTGGACCTCTGGGCTGCCCAGAGGAGGTGAGTTTGGGAGTTACCTGGCAACCTGCGTATTCTTTGCTTTTGCTAATTTCTTCGGAGAGGGACAGAGAGTCTTGGTTTTCCAAGCAGAACAAGAGGCGAATTGGGAGGGCATACACAGTGTTCAGAGAAAGCCATAGTGTCTGGAGAGGAGAACATGGCCACAGCTTCTGGTGGCCTGAATTCGCTGAGTGTGGTAGGTGAGGGACTCAGGACCTGTCCCCTCCTCTCGCAACCCCCCCCCCCCCCCCCTTCAGAGCTGTTCTGAAAGGTAGGCTTGTTTTATAGAGGGGAGGTGGGGGGGAGAACGGTTTTCAAAGATCAGTGTAAATTACCTGCTAGGAGCCCAGGCAGCTCCAGACAAGCCAGAGGGTTTGGTAACAGATTTCAGTTCTGGCGAGAAGGAAAAGCTCGGGATATCTGCTATTGCTTAATGAATTTTGTGCCCGCCTTAAAGGATGGTGGCGTTTTGGAAAACTTTGAGGTCTTAGAAATGGCGAACGCCTCTACTTTCTTTCTTTCTTTTTTTTAAGGCTTTACCATGTATTTAATTTGTTTCCCTTTTTGCTGTATTTATTGAGGTGACACTGGTTAACCACAGTAGTCAGGTTTCAGGTGCTCGGTTCTTCAACACACTGTGCACTGTCCTGTGTGCTCCCCACCGCAAGTCAAGTCCATCCATCAACATTGATTCCCCCCCAAATACTCTCCTCTATGCCCACCTTCCTCCAAATCATCACATAAATCCTCTACTTTAAAAAACAATACCAGCCCAAACCGGTTTGGCTCAGTGGATAGAGCGTCGGCCTGTGGACTGAAGGGTCCCGGGTTCGATTCCGGTCAAGGGCATGTACCTTGGTTGCGGGCACATCCCCAGTGGGGTGTGTGCAAGAGGCAGCTGATCGATGACTCTCTCTCATCGATGTTTCTAACTCTCTATCCCTCTCCCTTCCTCTCTGTAAAAAATCAATAAAATATATTAAAAAATAAATAAAAATAAAAAACAATGCCATGACTTTCTTTTATAAAGTTTAACTGGCACATAAGGTAAATTTTTTTTTTCCAGTTTCATGGTGAGGGTTTGAAGGTTTACCTGTCAGCGCCCGCCCTTCAGGCTGGCCCTGGCAAGGACCTCCGTAGCCTTGGCCTGGAATATGTACTGGATTCATCTTTCACTAATTATAGCTCGTTATTGACTAGCGTTAGGGCTGTTTCTAGTCACAAGTCGCTTCTTTCCCATTTGTAATTTGGTTGCTGCACACTAAGAAAAATGTTTTCCCCGAGAACTATTAACTATCTGCAAAATCAACTCTCCGCAGGGCCTGAGCGCTAAGTGGGATTTGGCTGGTCCCTGGTGACCTCCAGAAGTCTTGCTAAAATCTGGTTGGACATCAGCCATTTCCTCCACGAAACAATGCAGGAATTCTGGTCCAGTTTGGCCTGAGCTTTTTTCCTCCCTGCCCCTTTACCCCCAGAAATAGTGCAAATTTTTTATTTAAAATAATGTGAAATCAGATTCAATAGAAGTATTGGCCAATTTTTCTTTTTTAAAAACACAAATCAAATTTGGTTCATGCATCTGTCTTAGAAACTGATACACCTGCTAATTACATTTTCAGGAGAATGAAAAATTCGGATCTATGTTGTAGGTCATGGACATGTTTCATTATATGATTTATGACATGCACATTATTTCCGCTGCATTGAGTCCTTTATGGGGCATCCAAGGAATCGTGTCCCTGTTTTTAATATTAAGTCTAGTGAAAAATGTATTCATGATTCTGGCTCAGGATGTCAAATGCCTAACTCCCTGCCTCCAAAAGGAAGTTCCCAAGTGACTGTTCATATAAATATATACATCAGTTCCCAAATGGCCGTTCATTTAAATCAGGTGTGCTTCCTCCCGGGCACTGAATTCTTAACCACATTGCCTTTGACCGAGGTGGGATGGCTTACGGCTGTCCAATTGTACCGAATGCCATGTATGGTAGACCACAGTTTCTCAACTTTGGCACTTTTGACACTTTGGCCAGAGAACCTCTTGCTGTGGGGATTGTCCTGTGCGTTCTAAGTTGTGTAGCAGCCTCCTTAGCCTCTGCCCACTAGATGCCAATAGTGCCCCCTCCCTCCAGTTATAACAACCCACATGTCTCCAGACATTGCCCTCGGGAGACAGTCACCCATTTGAGAAAAACAAGCAAACAAAAAAAAAACAGCCAATACTTAAAATGCTCTAGACCTTTATGAACTAAACCTTAAGTGAAAACAATGAACTTTAACCTTCTAATGACGTGAGAAGCTATTTGTAAAGCCTAGCCAAATATCTGACTTTTAAAAATATTTTTAGAATAAAGATGACTAAACCGGTGTTCTTCCTCGTGAATGGCTACCTGTGTCTGGCCAGGTTTTATCCAAAGAAATTCTGATATAGTTATTAAATTAAAAAAAATTTTTTTTAAATGTTGGAAACTAAAAACAAATTCTATGGTAGTTCTCAGTTTTCTTCTTTTTAGTAGACTCTCCCTTTGAAGGTGATGGAGTGTCACCATGCTCGTTAATTTGGGGAAATTGACACAATCTCTGATCTTAGAACCCCAAACAAAAAAAATTCTAAGCAAAAATTCAAATAATGAGATTCAGTATAGACCATGTTCAGACTAGAATTTAGTTCTAGGAAAAATCACAAAGCTTCTGACCTAATAACAAGAACTAAGAAAAGCATGTATTTTTTTCTTTTTTAGAAAATAAGCTTTTTTATTTTAAAAAAAGTTCTAAACTTTCAAAAAATTGTGAAGATAATACAGAGTTCCTATATACTGTTTCCCTGTTGCTAATGTAATCATATTTCTCTGGTCTGAAAAATACTAACTTTATGAAAAAGACCCCACCCCCTACGTAATACATGATAACATATCAGATGAAAAAATGTCCTTAAACTATAACTGTCTTTTTTTTTTTTTTTCACCCTAAGCTTGGGGAGGCTGAAAACATAGTTCTGGTTATAAAAAAAATGCATCCTTAGCTAAAGATGGGTTATCCACTGGGTCTCTTCCAGAAATCAAATTAATTTGTAAGACTCAGGACAGGTTACATAATTCGTGGGGCCCTTTGCTTTCTAAGACTTCAAAGTTTCTTACTGAGCATTTCAAGATGGCGACAATCAGATGGGCATTAAGCAAAGTGCAGAGTCCTGTGTGACTGCTCCGGTTGTACAACCCTGAAGCTGGCCTACGTAAAACTGTCCACGGCTCAAATGAAGATAGCGATCACAGATGCAAATCCAGAGAAGGAAATGTCACTGCTGCCACGAAACATGCAGAGTTTCTGATTCATTACCAATCAGGAGTCCTACATGTATTTGGTAATCAATGCATTAATATACTAAGAAATTTCTCCAATTACTAACTTTTCTTCTATGGTTAAAGAGAGAGCCAAAAGGTGGCTGAGTGACCTAGTTATGCATTCACTGGACAGCTATTTATCGTGCATCTGTTAGATCCTACACATTGTCAGCGCTGGGCCTACAGCCGGGAACAGGATGGAAGGTCCCTGCCTTTATGAGCAAACTGGTCTAGTTGCTGGGAGGGGGCATGGGGAGGTGTGTGTGCGCGAGCGTGCGCAGATCAGTGCAGTCACACAGGCCATCACATTATAAGTGGTAATTCAGGAAAGCACAAGATATCCAGGGAATATTTAACTTGGGATCCTAACCTCGTTTAGAGGAAAATGTTACTCAGGGTAGGTCTCCCTAAAAATAGGTATTTAAAATGAGTATAAAATAGGTGAGTTAGGGGTTGAAGTTCCAGGTAGAAAGGTTTGAGACCTTGGCAGGAATGTGGCTTGGGATGAGGTCGCTTGGGTCATTTTCGGCATTTTGGACTTCCACAAACAGGTAGTGGGAACCCAACTGAAGGATTTTACAGGGGAGATGAGATGATTCGGTTTGGGTTTTGTAAGTGATCATGGTTGCTGTGGGGAGGAGGTTTTGGTGGGGGAGGTCCTGGTGGCATACACGGTGCCTGTGTGCAAAGAAAAAGACTTCCCTTCCCGGTGGACCAGTTAGAAAAGATGTCCTGCTTGGTCCTGGCCAGGCCAGGCCAAAGGCGGTAGCCCCCTGAGCCAGACAGCTGCACAGGCACAGCCTACGGATTCCCACAGAACCGCGGCGGGGATGGGGCGGGGGCAAACAGTGCAAGGTTGTGCTATCACCCAGGGGTGGTGCAGTGATGCCGAACCTGTCAAGGGCAGAGAGAGACTGAGTTTGACGTTAAACTCAGTGAGGAGGTAGGGATTATTTGGCTATCGTTGATGCAGGGAGGAACAAGGATGATTCAAAAGTTTCTGGCATAAAGAACTGAGTGGGACAGAATGGTGAAACCACTAATGGCGTTAGAGAACACTGGAGGAGGAGCAGGTTGGCAAGAGGTGGGGGAGGGAGATCATTCCATTTGGACAGGTTTGCCTCTGAGACACCCAAGTGGAATCAAGGTGAAGACGACTGGTGGAAAAATACATGTTTGAGAGCTGTTGCATAAAAATAATCATGCCCCTACAAAGAGATGACCCAAACTGGGGTGTCAGATGAGAAGAGAAAGAGGCTGGCCCCAGAGAGTGAGAGTGCTGTGTTTGGAGGAGGAGAAGCTGGTTAAGGCTACTTGGAAGGCAAATATGCATGCAGGATAGTGAGGACGTTTCTTACCTGACTCGGGATTGGAGAGAGTTGAACATATCCTGATGTTGCTGGGAAGTTTCTGGTAGAGAGGGTAAGGCTCAAGATTTGGGGGGTGAGAAATAATAGGTCCAGGATTCAGAGAAGGTGAAAGCGGATGGATTCCAGAATTCAGAAGGGGGCATGGGCCTTCGGGGGAAAGAGGGAGAGAAAGGATGAGTAAAAAGGTCTTAGATCTGGGGACCAGTATTTCAAGGTCTTCTTTTTTCTCTGAAGAAGAAGACAAAAAACATCTGAGTTTGGTGTGTGTGTGTGTGTGTGTGTGTGTGTGTGTGTCAAGTCAAATGTTTCACCAACCAATATTTGTGAAACATTTTCTAGTGCCAAACATTGTGGCAGGCACCTTGGAAAGTATTACAAATGATGTGGACTGCTGTTAGGCTTGGCCCTTGTGATATATTTGGTCTTTGTCCCTGGTTCCTGACGGGGAGCTGCTAAGAGCCTTGGAATTTCCTGAGTGATAGGAACATCTTTTGTTATTCATAAAGGAGCTCCTTTCCACACCTGAGTTTATGCTAATGAGGTGACTTAGGTGTGGGGGCCCCTAGGTAACCTCAGGAGGTGCTAGCACATTTTTCTAACCTGAAGGGGGGGGGGGGATAATGGGCACTCATTTGCAGTTGACATCTGAAGGGGACAGCCTTATGTGACTGTGCCAACTCTGGGTAGTTAGTGACAGGATTGAATTGGATGATTGGTGTCAGAAGTGTTGTAAAAACAGCTCAGCTCTATACACCTGAAGGAGCCTCTCACCATCTTTCCTACAGTTAGTTCCCACTTTTGACCTTGCACTTGAAGACTAACAGCAGTAATGCTCAACTGAGAGCTTATCCCTCTGATGTACATCAAAGCCCCTGGGGGGTGAGACTCCTGGCAGGGAAGGGCATATCCAAACCCTCTCCTCACCATACAGGTGCAGCTCCCGGGTCTCAGTGTTGGCTATACATGAGGAGTTTTTATTTTTATTTAAAAAAATTTTTATTGATTTTTACAGAGAGGAAGAGGGAGGGATAGAGAGTTAGAAACATCGATGAGAGAGAATCATCGATCAGCCTGCCTGTTGCACACCCCCTACTGGGGATGTGCCCGCAACCAAGGTTCATGCCCCCGACTGGAATCGAACCTGGGACCTCTCATTCCGCAGGCCGACGCTCTATCCACTGAGCCAAACCGGTTTTGGCCCTGAGGAGTTTTTAAAATTCCTGCCATTCTGGCCAAGTTCCAGAACAATTCTGGGTCTCTGGTGGGGGCACTCAGGTACTGGCATTTTTTGAAAGCTCTTTGATAGTTTCAATGTGCAGCCAAGGTTAAGAACCATTTGTCCGGGGGCGAGGGGGGCGGGGGCAGGTTAAAGCCACTCTCTGCCCCATGGAGCCCTAGCCTGGTAGGCGGAGTTTACTAGAGTTGCCAGTTGTGTATGAACATGAGATTGAGATCATTGTGCATCAAGTATTTTGCATCCAAAGCAGGATGTGAATATTGAGATAAAGTATAAGACCTTGTATTTGTAATTGTTTTAAGTATTTAAGAAAGAAATCAATAAAGGTGATTGCCAGGGGTGCCTCCTCAGTCCTGTGTCCTGCAGTGTGTGTGTAATTTCCCGAGGTGGAGGGGGAGGTGGGAATTCCTGGGCCGGGGGGGGGGGGGGAGGGGGGGGGACCTTGCTCACCTGGCGGTTAAGTATATTGTGAAGCATGACGATTTAAGCGGTACAGGGTATCACTGACTTATGTTAGCTTTATAAATACAGAGGCTTTCGATCGGAGCATCTCTCACCTGGCATTGGATGTTCCTGCATCATCTTTTCTAATAAACTGGGATTAGTAAGTACTAATACACTGATTCCTGAGTGGGCTACAGCGGTACTGAGGTTTTGATTCTTTCTCAGCCCTCTCCCTTAAGCCAGGTGAGCTTTGGGGATGTGTGCCATGACATAAGAGATGCTGCTCCAGGTGGTAGGAACTGTCTGGCCCTTTGAAATGCTCTGGGGATGCCGAAACTGGTTTGGCTCAGTGGTAGAGCGTCGGTCTGCGGACTGAGGGGTCCCGGGTTCGATTCCGGTCAAGGGCATGTACCTTGGTTGCAGGCACATCCCCGGTAGGGGGCGTGCAGGAGGCAGCTGGTCCATGTTTCTCTCTCATTGACTTTTCTAGCTCTATATCTCTCTCCCTTTCTCTCTGTAAAAATATCAATAAAAAAGAAAAAGAAATGCTCTGGGGAGGGTGCATGGCCATCTTTGGTACCACCCAGAGCACCCCTGGTCCTCTTGTGGGGTAGCTGGATTCATTAGGTGTCAGCATCTTTCTTTAATAAAAGAGAGAGTGTTTCCACATTTGCTTCCTGTTTCCAATCTTTGCTGTGCCCGTCAGCAGTCACAGATACTTTGGAGAGAAGGAATACTCCAAGATAACTCTGAAGGTCTCACAATGAGAGGGAGAGAGTCACTGCTTTTTTTTTTTTTTTTTTCCTTTTTGCTTTTTTTTAATTGAGCTATGGAAAGGCGAATTGGGAACGTTTTCATGGTAATGTGAACGTGTTGCCAAGAAATATGGTGCATTGTGATTTACCAAAACTAAGTGAGGAGTATCAGCGAGTTTTGAACCCTTTTGCAAGGACAGATGATTGAAACCTACCATCTGAATTTTACCAAAAACCTTTGTGTAATTGGTTAGATGGAATGAAAACTAAGTATCAAGATTCAGATAGCAGCAGGAAGAGGATTGCAGTGTATTCCTGTCACCCAGACAGCCGTTGGAACAAAATACTAGACACGCTGAGCTTGGAAGAGGCCTTCAAAGTGGGGTAGCTCCAAGTTTTCAAAAATAATGAAGAGTTTTCAAAAATAATGAAGAATATTTAATATACTTTTTTTTTTTTTTTTTACAAATAGTAAGTTTGTAGTGAGCAAGAAGTTTTGTTCCATAAGTGATTAAGCTAATTAAGGGTATTTCCTCTTCCCCTCCTCTTTTTGTTTTGTAATGCACATATTTACTATAGTTGTACAAATGTTCATGAGTACATATAGTATTTGAAGAAATGTACATGTATGGCGGGTGCTTTCTTAAAGCTTGAACTCTTAGAGTTTGTACTAAAATTTTTGCAAACTTATCATTAAAAACTTTCGGCTAGAGCACCCTCAGTAGATACATGATAGATGTGAAAATCTGAGAACTTGGTTTCCTCGTAAACTTTACTCTAGAATTGAGTCTTGTCTACGATGTACTCGTGTACTTCACTTAGTGGAAAACAAGGTTGCTACTAGAGTAAAAATAAATGCACAAGCCTGGCTGGTATGGCCCAATGATTGAGCATTGACCTATGAACCTGGAGGTTGAGGTTTGATTCCCAGTCAGGGCACATGCCTGGGCTGTGGCCTCGATCCCCAGGAAGGACATAAAGGAAGCAGCTGATCATAATTTTCTCTCATCATCGATGTTTCCATCTCTCCCTCTTTCTTCCTCTCTGAAATAAATAAAAAACGTGTTAAAATATAAGTGCTCAACCTCTGAAAAGTAATGCGTGTGTGTACCGTATTTGCCGGCGTATAAGACGATTTTTTGGCCCTGAAAAATACATATTTGCCGGCGTATAAGACGACTGGGCGTATAAGACGACCCCCTAACATTTCCACTAAAAATACAGAGTTTGTTATATACTCGCCGTATAAGACTACCCCCCACTTGGAGGCATATTTTTCAGGGCCAAAAAAATCGTCTTATACGCTGGCAAATACGGTATTTGGTTTCTTTTGAAATGTATATGTTAAAGTTCCTTTAAACATGGACATTCCAGAAATCATGTGGTCAGTCCTTTGTTCCTGGACAGGTAAATCAATGCTTTACGTCTAAGTCATAGATCATGTGGTTTCTCAGTCTTTTATGCACTAGCCACCTCGGTGCTGCTGTCTGTGAATCAGCCCACGGCACTTTGGGCCTTTTGGGTCAAGAGGCTGGTCAGGGCTATCGTCCTCTGAGCAAGTTTTAGGTCAACTCTGCGTAGGAGCTCTGACTGCGTCTCCTTACAAAAGGTTCACTAGAGGCACATGTGACAAGAGTCGGCTGACATTGGGCTGGAGACAAATAAACATGCCTTTTCTGGAATCAGCAGCTGGAACCAGGCATGCACCGAGGACACCACTGCAAGCTATTGGGCTTGCCAGACTTCTTTGTTCCTTTGATGTAAGTTCAGGATGTGCCTCTAGAACGGTGGTTCCCAAACTTGTCTGAACCTTGGAATCAATGGAGCTTTGACAACTACTAATACCTTTGTTCCCTCCTCGAGATTGTGATGCACTAGTAATTGGTCTGGGGTGTGGCCTGGGGCTTTGGAAATTTTAATAGATCCCTGGATTATTTAATTATCAAAGCTCCATTGATTCCTAGGTGCAGACAAGTTTGGGAACCACTGCTCTAGAATGTCCCTAACCCAACCACATAGATGGAGCACCCTGATCTCATCTTCCTTCATTCTTTTCTCACATCTGTTAAGCTAAGCAAAGTCATCAAACTCACCTAGGGAGATCCAGTAGTAACACTCCTGCTAATTAAACAAAAGCTCTGGTTTGCAGAGAAAATGCCCGAGGCACATGTGCAGCGGTAGATGCTTCTGGAGTGTGGCTGTTCCAGGAATGTGATCCTGTTTGGGCTCTTAGCCTCCCCAGCCCTCAGGGCATATATGAAACCCTGCATGTATCTTGCTGGTTATGCTGAACTATTTTACAAGTACATTATAGACATTCTAACAGTGTTGTTTTGGTTGTCTTTTCTCAAAGAACCTTTGAATTCCCTGAAAGGAGGAGACGTGGCTGTAAAAATATAGGATTTTAAAATATGAGTACTGGTCAAAGTGATTGCCTTTAATGTAAACACCTTGCTTGGTATCCAAAGACATTTCTGACCCTGTTGAGGATTGTCCTCTGTGCCAAATTGGACCCATTAGGAAGGGGACCAGCGTTTGATGGTGGGTGTGATTTTGGAACACAGAGAAAGTCCACCTTACAGGGTAGATTGATCATGCTCAGTCATACCGTTTTTTGGAAGGGGTTAAAAATAAACACACATACACACACACACACACACACACACACACATACACACACACACACACACACACATATATATATATATATAGAGAGAGAGAGAGAGAGAGAGAGAGAAAGAGAGAGAGAGAATATAACTTCAAGATTTCACGTTTGACTCAGAGTTGGCTTTTTTTGTTACATTGACCACAAAGGAATGTAGAATTTCTTGTCTGGGGTTCTTTGGTTGGCCCACCCAACATCCCCTCCCCCCTTAAAAAAAAAAAAAGAATTGAGTTGAGGCAATGCAGTCCAGTGTGAAGGGACATATTCTGACAGAGTGAAGTTCCAGGCTCTGGCTAGCTTCAGCCTTTCACTCATTGTTGACCCTTAGAAGAGTCATGTATACCCCTGGGCCCCAGCTTCCTCTTGAGTTAAAGGGGAAAGAAGAACTTGGGACTAGAGCAGTTTTCCCTCACGGTCTGGTAATATACTCTAAAATATTTTCTCTTTCTTTATGACCACATTTCTGTTAAAATTGGATCGGAGTTCATCCCACTCCCCCAACCTCATAACAGCCCCAGAGCTGGTGCTTCTAACAGGACTAGGTGCCCTCCAAAGTTCCTTTCTGCTCTACAGTGGATACTTTGTTCCAAAAATAATGAACTATACTGACTAAGCCTCTAATTTCTCCCAGAAGACTCAGCAAATACCCATTGTGTGAATTCCTTGGGATGGGGAGATATGTTATTTGACTGTTTTAACCCCAAAATCTGGGATTCAATATGACTTGTTTTTTTTACAATAGATGCTTGGTGTGGAATTAAATTGGGTATATACAGGTATTTGTTAGTAAACTTGAAATAGAGTTTCTGATTTAGGGTATCTGAAAAAGTTACATTTAAACATGAATTAAAGATGTGAACAAAGTCCAGACAAGAAAAAAATATAAATAATAATGAGTCCATTGGTTAGAGCACTGTCCTGATATACCAAGGTTGTGGGTTCAATTTCTGGTCAGGGCACATACAAGAAGCAATCAATGAATGCATAACATATTTTTAAAAATACGTTTTTATTGATTTTCAGAGAGAGATGAAGGGAGAGGGATAGAGAAATAGAAACACCAATGAGAAACATTATCAATTGGCTGCCTCTTGCATGCCCCCTTCTGGGCATTTGCCCTCACGGGGAATTGAACCACAATCTCTGGTTCAGCCACTGAGTCACATTGGCCAGGCTCCATGTCTCTTTCTCCCTGTCTTTCCTCTCTTTCTCTAAAATAAATACTATCTAATAAAAGAGTAATATGCAAATTGACCATACCTCTGCTATGCCCACAAGCCAATCAGGATCAAATATGCAAATAAACCTGACCAAGATGGCTGAGGCTACAGAGAGCAGGAGGGAGGCTTCGGTTTCCCCTGGTGATGGAAGAAGCCAAGCTTTCCACCTGCCCTTGCCGGCTGAGGTCTCCGCTTAAGGTTACATTATAGAAGATAAATAAATTCCAACAGAAATGGCTGCAGCCACCGAGTGAGCAGAAGGCTTGGCTCCACTCCAGGCTACAAAGTTTCAATTGTAGAAGATAAATAAATCCCAGATACCATGGCCTTGGCTTGAGTTGCCAAGGGGTGTGATTGGCCTGCAAACCACCACAGGTCCCTTGCCCAGGCTACCCCACGCTCCAAGGGAACCCCCACCCAGATCCAGGATACCCTTCAGGGCAAATCAGCTGGCCCCCACCCATGCACCAGGCCTTTATCCTATCTAATGAAAGAGTAATATGCAGTTTGACCATCACTCCAACACACAAGATGGCTTCCCCCATGTGGTCAAAGGTCCTGCCCTCATGTGGACACAAGATGGCCAGCAGGGGAGGGGAGTTGTGGGCGATCAGGCCAGCAGGGGAGGGCAGTTTGGAGGGATTAGGCCTTCAGGGGAGAGCAGTTGGGGGGGACCAGGCCTGCAAGGAAGGGCAGTTAGGGGTGACCAGGCCTGCAGGGGAGAGCAGTTAGGGGCAAATAGGCTGGCAGAGGAGTGGTTAGGTGGTGATCAGGCTGGCAGGCAGAAGTGGTTAGGGGCAATTAGGAAGGCAGGCAGGTGAGCAGTTGGGTCCCAGCAGTCCTGAATTGTGAGAGGTTTGTCCTACTGCCTGGAGGGATTGGGCCTAAACATGCATTCGGACATCCCTCAAGGGGTCACAGATTGGAGAGGGTGCAGGCTGGGCTGAGGGACAACCCCATCCCCCCCCACCCCCCAACCCCTGTACATGAATTTCATGCACTGGGCCTCTAGTCAATAATAATAAGGAATAAATTGCTAATGTTCCTTTGGACTCCTTATGTGACAAATACAGTGTAACCCCATTACACATTTTCTTATTTTTTAATAAAAACAGCAGTATGTATGAACCCTACTCCAATTACAACTCCTAACTTGATTAATTAACTTTTCAACTAGTAAAGAAGCTGGAGCTTGGAGAGAGGTCTGAGTTTGTGGATGTGGGGCCAGTTTTTGACCTGGGCAATCTGGCTCCAGAGCTGAAGTCATCGCTACCAAACCCTCCTTCCTCTTACATGTCAACATTCTCAAGAGAAAATATTGAGCCAGTAGTAAAAACAAAACACAGAATGAAACCGCAGTGATGTGCCATTTTACTGCTGCAATATTGATGAAAATAATTATAGAAGTATATGCATAGGTAGTTTGTAATTAAGGTAATTATACATTAAATGTAGAGGAAATGGTACTCAAACATTATTGGTGGCAGTATAAGAATAGTCCATTTGGAAGGCAAACAGGAGCCTAGAAATTTAGAGGTTTTGATCCAAAAATCCCTTTCCTGGGAATTCCAAGGAAATCCTTTAAAAAGACAAAAGAAAACAAAGATACAAGTATTCAGAGCTCATTTGGTGGTTGGGGGGAGGCGGGGTTGAACCAGGCCTGCAAGGGAGGGCAGTTAGAAAATGTATATAAAGACAGTTTGGCTCAGTGGATAGAGTGTCAGCCTGCAGACTGAAAGGTCCCAGGTTCGATTCTGATCAAGAGCATGTACCTTAGTTTCGGGCACATCCCCAGTAGGGGGTGTGTAAGAGGCAGCTGATCGATGTTTCTCTCTCATCGATGTTTCTAACTCTCTATCCCTCTCTCTTCCTCTCTGTAAAAAAATCAATAAAATATATATTTTTAAAAAGAAAATATATAAAATGCTTGGCAAAATACATTTATGGCAATATAATTTGGAAATACCCTTAATATCCAACCATGAGGCACAAACTAATTGTGGCAAAAAAAAAAAAAAAAAAGACAACATTTTGATATTGATTAAATGGAAAAGGGAAAATAGAAAACAGAATCCCTGCTGCTGTTACACCTGAGCACAAATGTACGTCAGCAGTGTCCCTGGGTAGACAGCAGCAGGGCACATGGAAATGATGCGAGGCTGTATGTAAGTGGCTTTTCGTTTGTTTGGAAATAATCTTTAAGGCTTTGCAAACATATGTAACTGGAGCTTATGTTGGAACCTTGGGGCCGTTTTATCTCAATCTGCAGTTCAAAAGAATCCCTAAAGTGAAAATTAAAAATGCACCCAGTACAGAAATGTTTGAATAAATACCTGCTCCCTCCCCCACCACATAAAAAGGTCACTAGATAGTTTTTGGGGGTGTGCTTCTCAGATTTTCCCGGTGCACATTTACAGGTGGCTTGGAGGCTTGTTCTGTTCCGTACAGACTGAAATACCACTCATCTCTGAATGCCGTTTCATCTCGAGAACCTTTTTTTTTCATGTCACGACATAGAGAATTCCTTCATTCCTGGCTTTGGCGCTTATTTTACATTTAGCGAGTATGTGTACGTGTCATTTAGATAAGATGAAAATGGCGAAGTTTTGCCACTCCAGTGACGCTTCTTGAAAGGTAACATTCAGAGCTCAGACCACAAATGGTTCTCTGAGGGTCGAAGTGGTTGCTGTGATGTATGTTAGGGTTGAAGCCTTCAGGAGAGTGTCATATTTTTACCCTCAGGAAAATTTAGAAGGTGCTGAGGCTCCTTGAAAGGTTACAAGGTAGAGTGAGGTATAATTCAAAGGTGTTAATAACCGGACCCAGTGTTGTTCTTGGCCAGAAAGTGAGACTCTGCTGTGTTCCCTCGGTCCCCTGGAGAGTCAGTCCTGGGTTGAACTCCACCCTACTTCTTTCCTGCTGGTAAACTGGAGCGAATGACCGTTTTTTCAAAGCAGCTAAAGCCTCAGTTTCTCAGCTTCTCTACTGAGAATGAAAGTGTCTACTCACGGAGCTGTGCGAATTAAAGAGAAAATGTGTATAAAAGGCTTGGCAAAATACACGCTAACTGCTAACATTCACAATTTCCTTAATTTTGAGATAGCTTTGATTCTAACAGCACCATCAATTTTTAAAAATATACCTTATGGAGGGAGGAAGAGAGAGACAGAAACATCAGGGAGAGAATCATTGTTTGGCTGCCTTCTGCATGCCCCCCAATCGGGGATTGAGCCTGCAACCTGGGCATGTGCCCCAATTGGGGATCAAACCATGACCTCCTGGTTCATAGGTCAGTACTCAACCATTGCGCCACACTGGCTGGGCTAAACCATCAATTTAATATCATCTTTAAGAAAATAGAAAAAATTGCCTAAACCGATTTGGCTCAGTGGACAGAGCATCGGTCTGTGGATTGGAAGGTCCCAGGTTCGATTCCAGTCAAGGGCAAGTACGTTGGTTGCGGGCACATTCCCGGTGGGGGGTGTGCAGGAGGCAGCTGGTCGATGTATCTCTCTCATCGATGGTTCTAGCTCTCTATCCCTCTCCCTTCCTCTCTGTGAAAAATCAATAAAATATATTTAAAAAAAAGAAAAATAGAAAAAAGAAACACCACATAGTAATGAGCACATATTGTATCAGTGTATTAAATACCTATCAATTTAAAAAATGTCAATGTAAGAAAAAAATTACATTCTCCAGTGTGGGGGAGAAGAAATATCCTTCAACCCTTCAGGGGGTCTTCCTTGCTGTTCTAATAATTAAACAGAGGACAGATTAACAAGAGAACATGAACAAATTTAATTGCATATGTATGGGAAACCCACGTTTATAAGAGGTTCAAAGACAGGGAAAATGCAATGATGGTATTCTGAGCTAAGGATGAGGTGGGGCATTTTGGAGTTTTAGGGAGTAGGAAGAGGAGCAGATGGTCAGCAATTACTTTTTTTTTTAATTTAATAAATCTTTATTGTTCAGATCATTACAATTGTTTCTCCTCCCCCAGCCCTTAGCTCCCCTCCACGTGGTTCCCACTCCACCCTCACTCAGCCCTTACCTCCCACACACTGTCCTCATCCATAGGTGTACCATTTTTTCCAGTCTCTTCCTGTACCCCCCACATCCCCTACACCCCTGTCCCCCTGAGAACTATCAATCTCTTCCCACTCTACGTGCCTGATTCTATTATATTCACCAGTGTATTCTGTTCCTCAGATTTTTAATTCCCTTGATCTTTAGATTCACTTGCTGAGGGGTATGTATTTGTGGTTCACAATTTTTATCTTTACTTTTTTCTTCTTCTTCCCCTTCTTAAAGAATACCTTTCAGCATTTCATATAATACTGGTTTGGTGGTGATGAACGCCTTTAGTTTCTTCTTATCTGTGAAGCTCTTTATCTGCCAGCAATTACATGTTGGCCCTGCCCTCTATATAGTTATAAAATGTTATCTCTGGTGATAATTCTTATTTAGGGCCTTAATTCCAATTCTTTCGAAGAGAGGTAAACATTTTCCGGTATCTCCGTTGCCTTCGGCTGTGCCTTTTGCCCTCCACGTCAGATGTCCTCTGTCTTCTGCTGGGCCCAGGAAGGGTATTTAATTGGTTTTAATAAATAGGGGAGGGTCCTGGGAGTTTTAACTCCCTCTAAAATAGAATTTTTGACCAGACCTTAGTTTTTTAACTCCACTTTACCGCTGCTTCCAGAGGAATTGTGCTGCCAACCTCAGAGCCTTTGAGGAGGGCGGTGATTGTTGTTGGGGAGGAGGGGGTGGAAGCTCTAATTTGGGTTTGCACTTTTGTGCTGTACATTGTAAAGCTTTCCCTGCTTTAGGATTTGACTCTATGAGGTCGCCAAGCCAGTGACCATTCACCCTCCTAGCTTTCAAAATTTTGATGCGACTTCCTTGATTGTATTATTTGTGTTTGAGGAACTTGGGCTTTTTTTAAAAAAAAAAAAATCACTTATCACTTCATCTGGAAACAGATCACACTCTCTAAATAGGCTACTCGTTGCTGCAAGTGTAGAGAACCAGAAACAGCTCTTCTCTGGCGTTCAAAAGGAGAGAGGATAAATGTTTAATTTCTAGCAGAGGGACATGGAAAGAGACTTGATTCATTCAACAACGATCTGTGCCACGTTCTGTGCCTGCCTCTGGGATGCGAGGGTCTGAAGAAGGGAGACCCGGTTTGGGCCATCCTCTCCTTTCATCACACCTTCATCTAGCTTTGGCCGCAATGCCTTATTTCATGTAGAGGGCCCCCTTTTTGTGCTGGTTACGGAAGACCCCCCTACCGCCAATATGTCCTTGGCTGGAGCCCAAGAAAACTCTGGAATGAATTTGGGGAGATAATGGTCTAAACTGGGAAGCCTGGTATTTTTAACCATGGTGCTACGCTATGAGGAACCCAGGGGCTTCTCCTGGCCAGTCCCGAGGGGCCGGCATGGGGGTTTCAGTTTTGTTTCAATGGGAGACCTCAGAAAGGCCAGGCAGCCGAAGCCGGTTTGGCTCAGTGGATAGAGCGTTGGCCCTCGGACTGAAAGGTCTCGGGTTCGATTCCAGTCAAGGGTATGTACCTTGGTTGCGGGCACACCCCCGGTGGGGGTGTGTGCAAGAGGCAGCTGATCGATGATTCTCTCTCATCAATGTTTCTAACTCTCTATCTCTTCTTCTCTGTAAAAAAAAAAAAAAGAAAAAAAATCAATGAAATATATTTTTTTTAAAAAAAGAAAAGAAAAAGAAATGCCAGGCAGTTCACCACAGGCAGTCACAAAGGGCAGCACACACTATCCTCCTGGCACGGCAACCCAGTGGATGGGAACAGGGACCAAGTGCCCCCAGACAAGGGGAGGCCACGGAGGCCCGGACGGTGGAAAGAACACCACCCTGAATGGCAAGGGATTGTTTTGGTGTCTTAGCTGCTTCCTGCTCTTTCCCTTGACCTGTTTCGGGTGGCAGTTGAGCACCCTTACTTGAGTCAGGATCCTCTGAGGTATTTGTGTGGCTCTGGCTTCCAGCACAGTAGTGGGTATTTTGCTCCAGTCACAGCAGCCTCTGGGACACAGAACAATAGTCCTTGGAGAGTCGGTGAAATTGAGCCCTGGAAGAGTGTTCAGTGGGGCTCAAGGCCAACTGACCTAACGTAGACCACGCTTCCTGCTGCATCAGGGCAATGGGTCATAGACCCTGATGTGTCCTTCCAACTTTGTCTAATGCACACCTGTGCAGACACATAGATGTGTGTGTGCATACACGTATGTGCATGCCTAAGTACTTTAAAAATATATATATTTTATTGATATTTTACAGAGAGGAAGGGAGAGATGGAGAGCTAGAAACGTCGATGAGAGAGAAACATTGACCAGTCGCCTCCTGCACACCCCCGACCGACCGGGGATGTGCCCGAAACCAATGTACATGCCCTTGACCGGAATCGAACCCAGGACCTTTCAGTCCGCAGACTGACACTCTACCACTGAGCCAAAAATCGGTTTCAGCCTAAGTACTTTTTAAAGAAAGAATACTCCTACTACTTAAAAAAAATGGTAATTAGGAAATAGGTGGAAAAATAAATTCCTCACTTCAGGTCCTTAATATGTTATGGCATACTAACATATAACAAAAAATATATTATTCCCTTCTGCCTCCCTCTTCCTGCTTTGCCTTCTTTTTATTAATAAAAAGAGAATTATGAAAAATATAGCATGAGCCACATGTAGCTCATTTCTTTAAGCATTTCTTTCATTTTCTTCTCTGTCTAGTGATATTTTTCTAAACTCACTTAAACTAGTAAGTGTGTGATTAATATCATCGTTTAGAATTGGCTCATTTTAAAATATAGAGACATGTACTAGTCATGTAGTAGATTTTAATTTTGAAAACCTCTATCGCTTTCATGTTTTTACATTGTAAGGTCTTCTAATGCTTCTTACTTATTCCAAGCTGAAATCTAGATTTGATGATCAGGGGTTTTTGAACTTCTCTTACACATATCTCATATGTTTATCTCTGTGTAAACAATCCTGTGCTGACTTGTACTGTCTTCCTCTGCTTTGTTTTTTCTGTCTGATCCTCACCGTTTGGAGCTGTTGAAGACGGGAGGTGGCGAAATAAAGTTAGAAAGAGGCCTTTCGCTTGGAGCAACAATTCAAAACATCCCCATGCCCAGTTAATGTGCTGTAAAATATATAACCCTTTTCTTTCCACACCCATCTTTCCCATTGCTCTGTGCCCCTAATATGGTTTATAAATATTGATGGGAAAGACAGTATTTACATAATTAAGACTGATGCTCACCCTAGCTAGTTTGGCTTAGTGCCATGGTCGGCAAATTGCGGCCGCATGCAGCTCTTTGGCCCCCTTGAGTGTGGCTCTTCCATAAAATACCACGGCCTAGGCAAGTCTGTTTTGAAGAAATGGCATTAGAAGAAGTTTAAGTGTAAAAAATTTGGCTCTCAAAAGAAATTTCAATCATTGTCTGTTGATATTTGGCTCTGATGATTAATGAGTTTGCCGACCCCTGGCTAGTGGATAGAGCACTGGCCTGCAGATTGAAGGGTCCTGGGTTCCTTTCCGGTCAAGGGCGTGTACCTAGGTTTCAGGCTCTATCCCTGACCCTGGTTGGTGCACCTTTGGGAGGCAGCCAATCGATGTGTCTCTCTCACATCTGTGTTTCTCTCTGTTTCTCTGCCTCCCTCCCACTATCTCTAAAAAAACCCAAAAAACAAAAAAGCAAAAAAACACAATGGAAAAATATTCTTGGGTGAGGATTAACAACAACAACAAAAAGACTGATGTTCTTCAGAGCTAAGCCAAGAAGCATAATGTGCTTGTTGTATGCATATAATACGTATAATAAATCTTAGTTACTCTCATAATCATAACTAGAATTTACTAATATAGAAAGTAACACCTTACCCATTCAAACCATGAAATTTTAAGATCGGGAAAAGAATGTAGATTTCTTTGGAGTGCATAGTTATCTCCCCAACCCCCTTCATTTACTTTGTTTCTAGTGGAATTATTACAGATTCACCCCCAAACTCTGCCAGCTGTTTATCTCCATCAGTTTCATCTCTTTGGAGATGCTGCTCCCAGGGCCTTCTGATTTGCTCCAGCCTGCTTGTCTGGTGGCCTGCTACACGGCCTTTCCTATCATCCTGGGATTTTCTTCTCTTCTTATGGTAGATGCCCTTTCAACTGAGCCACACCAGCGTAGGTCTTTTCTCATCTGTCTGAGAATATTATTAGTTTTCTTTTTCCTATGCACGGTCTTATTTCCTTTGAACATTTTTAGGGAATTCCTAATGTAAACAACATGTTTCACTTTGTTGGATTCCCTCATAAACAGATATCTGTATTGGCTTGACTGCCTAAGTTCTAGGGGCTGATAGGTGAAAGTAGGGAATGAGATTTCAGTAGTCATTGTTTTTGTCCTTGGGTTCGCTTAGTTCCACTGTTTCCTGATTGGGAACCCCACTTTCCTTTCCTTTATGCCTGCTGTGGCCCAGCCTGAAGAACCTCTGTAGAAGCTAAATGTTGGGTCTCTGTCAGGTTTTGTGGCAGACACCCAGTTGTATTCTTAACACACACACACACACACACACACACACACACACACAAAACACCCCACACACACAGCACTCCCGATCCCCACTGATATCTGTGCCAACATTTCCCTGAACCTTTTGAAGATCCTGTTGCATAAACAGAACTGGTTCTTTCTTTCCTTGCTGTTAAGCCTGAGATTCTCCGGTCTGTTTAATCAGTTGCCTTTCATCCACCTGCTTCTCAGGATTTACTTGCTGCCTCTTCTCTCACTTTTCTGAAGTCGTTTTGTCTGTCCTCCCACTCCAGAGAGCACTCACCTACACCCTAATTCGGACTGAGTGGAGCTGGCCACTTTACATTAGAACACTTCTAGTGACCATAGTTACCTCAGGTGCATTTGGATTAACTTTTCTTGTTACTAGCATTATAAAAAAGCAGAGTTTACTTTCAGTATTTATAGAACTTAGTGCTCTTGTTTTTGGTTTTTATATATTTTATTTATTTTTTATAGAGAGTAAGGGAGAGAGATAGAGAGCTAGAAACGTCCATGAGAGAGAAACATCGACCAGCTGCCTCTTGCACACCCCTTACCGGAGATGTGCCCACAACCATTGAGTGGAATCGAACCTGGGACCTTTCAGTCCGCAGACCGATGCTCTACCACTGAGCCAAACCGGTTTCTGCAAAACTTAGTACTCTTGTGCTGCTTGGTTTTAATTTCAAAAAGCCAGGAATTAAGAACCATTGCCTTAGGTACTGGTTTCCCTTCTCTTCTTTGTTTGGTGAAATTATTTTCTTCTGGCCCTAACCGGTTTGGCTCAGTGGACAGAGTGTCGGCCTGGGGATTGAAAGATCCCAGGTTCAATTCCAGTCAAGGGCATGTACCTTGGTTGCGGGTACATCCCCAGTAGGGGGTGTGCAGGAGGCAGCTGATCGATGTTTCTCTCTCATCAATGTTTCTAACTATCCCTCTCCCTCTCCTTCTCTCTTCCTCTCTGTAAAAAAATCAATAAATATATATTTTTTAAAAAATATTTCCTTCTGCCATTTCTTCTTAGGTTGTATTTTTCTCATGGCAGGATTCACACGAGGTCTTCTCTCTCAGGAGAGGCATGGGTGTTCTAGGGAAGGATTTTCTCCAGGACACTCACTAGGATAGTTGCCAAGTCCTGAAGTAGACTGTTGGTGAGGAAGGCTTGGTGTGTGTATTTTTCTTACTTTCAGAATTCATGAGCTTTTGTATTTAGAGTGGTTCTTATTCTTCAGTCATTGGCCTCGTCAACTATTCTCATCCCATATTCTTTAAGGGATCTATGTCCTTTTATGAAATCAATGTGAAAGAGAAACATCAATCAGTTGCCTCTTGCACACACCCTGACCAGGGATTGAGCCCTCAGTCTGGGCATGTGCCCCCACTGGGAATCGAACCGGTGACCTTTCGATGCACGGGATGACACTTAACCAACAGCCACACCAGCCAGGGCCAAATTATCGTACTTACAATTCCAGACTTATTTTGGTTCTTTTTTTTTTAAATTTATAATTTCTATCTTCTGAAATTCTCAATTTGATTAAATATTATTCTCATACTTTCTTTTAGTTTTTTTTAAAAAATTTAATTCTCTGAACATATTTATAATAACCAACTTAAAGTCTTTCATCTGTCCAACCTCTGGGCTTCCTCGGGGCAGGTTTCATTACTGCTGCTTTCTTGTGTTTCCAGAGTTTATGTTTCTTTTTTCTTTTTCTTTTAAAAAAATATATTTTTGTTGATTTCAAAGAGGAAGGGAGAGGGAAAGATACAAGTATCAATGATGAGAGAGAATTATTGATAGACTGCCTCCTGCACTCCCCCTCCTGGGGATTGAGCTGGAAACCCTGGGCATATGCCCATGACTGAATCGAACCTGGGACCCTTCAGTCTGCAGGCCGACACTCTATCCACTGAGCCAAACCAGCTAGGGTTCATGTTTCTTTATGTGTCTTGTAATTCTTGTTGTTGAAAGTAGACATTTTATAATGTGTCAACTCTGGAAATCATAGGGGTTTGGTGTTGTTGCTGTTGGTTTAGTGACTCTCTGAGTTAATTTTGTAAACTCTATATTCTTTGTTGTGTGAGGCCACTTAAGTCTCTGTTCAGTTAGCTTAAAGGTCTCCTAATAATTAGACATAGATTTCTTCAAATGCCTTGAACCAAATAGGAGCAGGACTTGCTTAAAGAAATAGTTTGTTTAGAAATCTGAAGTTTTAATGGCTGAGATGGTTACATATTTTACCAGGATTTTCCAGTGCTTCCTTTCTAGTGGAGGTTTGGAGTAGGGTGGAGGACAATAGTTGGAAGAAGATGAGGACATCAGCTAATTCAATTGCAGGACTGTTTTCAATGAGCCAGTGAGCATTGGTCATCTTCACAGTAGGGACAGGATATGTTGGATTTTCCAAACATATTGGACCATTAAATTATTCCTTGACACATACTTTGGGGCATACTACTAGAGTTTTCATTGAAAGTACTTGAACTAAATTACGGAGTATTTTCAAACCTTTAGCAAGCCACAAACATACCATTGGAAAAATAAGACTAGAGAGAAGGAAATGTTAAAATGAGAAATCAACCAGTCATAATTTTGAGAAGAAAAAATAGCGAATTTGTAGGATTAGTTCATCAACATGCTTACTGAGTTTCTGTATACTTATGTGTGCATTACATCCCTTCACTCTTTTCTCTTTTCATTTAACAGATTTTTAAAAAAAACCTCATGGGACATAACGCCATTGTTGGATGCCTGGTAGAATTAAGAAACCTGACTGCATGAGAGGCACTCTACATGGGCGAGGATGCTATCTGAATCAGAACTAAACGAGTCAGACTTTCCTTAATTATAAATGGTAAAAAGGAAAAAAAATATATATATAAGCACTTATTGTAACATTATACTAATAATTGTCAATTATTTTTATTTGTATGATTAATATTCACAATTTATTTCCTAGTTAAGTATTTAAAAGTTCTTGTGCCAACTCTGATGTTGAAAGTAAATTTTAAGATCTCTATAAATCTTATATGGAGGTACTTGATGATATTTGGCTTTCTTTGTTAGAACCGTAGCACCTAGCCCTAGCTGGTTTGGCTCAGTGAATAGAGCATCAGCTTGTGGACTGAAGGGTCTCAAGTTTGATTCATGCCTGGGGTTGTGGGCTCAATCCCCAGTAGGTAGCACGGAGGAGGCAGCCGATCAATGATTCCCTCTCATCATTGATGTTTCTAGCTCTCCCTCCCTCTCTGAAATCAATAAAAATATAATTTTTTTAAAAAAAGAGAGAGAACAGTAGCATTTAGTTATAGAATGAACTACCAGGTTATAAAATTGATTTATAGCCTGTTATAATCAATGCAAGAAATGCAAACCTGTGTCTCTGTTTTGAATTGGTGAGTGTTTTCTTCCTTTGATGCCTGGTGTCGAACTGAACTGAATGAGGTAACCCAGAACAGTTCTAAACGTGGCCTGGTTTTAGCTGAGCTTTTCTGGTCCAGTTTGAAAATTCCATCGACCAACTTTTCCTTCAAAGTTTCCTTAGAAGTTATAGCCATTTTTTAAAAAAGTGATGATGCCCTGAAGTTTATTTATTTTAAAATATATTTTATTGATTTTTCACAGAGAGGAAGAGAGAGGGATAGAGAGTTAGAAACATCGATGAGAGAGAATCATCGATCAGCTGCCTCTTGCACACCCCCTACTGGGGATGTGCTTGCAACCAAGGTACATGCCCTTGACTGGAATCGAACCCGCGACCTTCCAGTCCGCAAGCCAATGCTCTATCCACTGAGCCAAACCGGTCCTGGCAGTTATAGCCATTTTTGAACATCTCCCTAAGTGCATCTCCGATCCTAATTGGGTCTGATTTATTCAAATATTTGGGCCTGTTAATGTCAAATGATGGGCATTAATGGGCCTGCCAGTAAGAACCCAGATTAGTAATGATTTCAAGGTCAGGGGTGCTAATTAGAACTGGCACAGGAACAAAAACCCACCAGCTGTGGAGAGTTCAGTACTTACAGTCTAGGTCTCCAACTGTGTTCTACACTTTAGAGGTAAAATGCTTATTGTAAGATATTTTAGCATATCCTTATACTCGGGTTTTTTTGTTTTTAGTTTGTTTTAAAAAAACAAAAAACAAAAAAACCCCCAAAAAACCCAAACAAAAACAATGTGGCATTAATACTTGACACTGTGGGTTTCTATTCCAGTACCCCTTTTCCTTTGCTTGACTCGTTGTTTTTATTTTAAAAACCCGACCCCATAGCAAAGAGGACAGTTCTGAGCCTGAGAAAATGCCACGGAAGACTGTGTTTATAGGTATCCTTTCTGTTTCCTTTCAGTTCTTGCTCTTCTCCACTTAAAGATGCCTCCACACTTCTGGTAAACGCAAACCCAACACCCACAAGGCCACGACGGGCAGAGATAAAATCGTTACTGCTGGACACCGGGAGGACTGCCCTTCAAAAAAGGAAAAGTCCCCGACTGTGGTTGGAGATGCTAAGGAAGTTGCTGAGGAGGAGACTGTTTTCTCATCCCACCAAATACTTCTTCTGGTTCCTCGTCGTGTCCCTCGTCGCCTTCTCCGTCTTAAGGATTTACCAAAAGCCCGGATTCCTGAGCATCGAACATTTGGACCTCGCCGGGGAGAATCCCGATAGCGACATCAACTGCACCAAAGTCCTGCAGGGCGACGTAGCGGAAATCGAAAAGGCGAAGCTGGAGAGCCTGACGGTGCGGTTCAGGAGGCGCCCCCGATGGACGGCCCACGACTACGTGAACATGACGGGCGACTGCGCCGCTTTCATCAAGAGGCGCAGGTACCTCGTGGAGCCCCTCAGCCGGGAGGAGGCGGAGTTCCCGATCGCCTACTCCATCGTGGTCCACCACAAGATCGAAATGTTCGACCGGCTCCTGCGGGCCATCTACGCGCCCCAGAATTTCTACTGCGTCCACGTGGACACCAAGTCCGAGGCCCCCTTCCTGGCCGCGGTGGCCGGCATCGCCTCCTGCTTCGGGAACGTCTTCGTGGCCAGCCAGCTGGAGGCCGTGGTGTACGCGTCGTGGAGCCGCGTGCAGGCCGACCTCAACTGCATGCGGGACCTGCACCGCCTCGGCGGCGGCGGCGGCGGCGGCGGCGCGGGGGGCTGGAAGTACCTGATCAACCTCTGCGGCATGGACTTCCCCCTTAAAACCAACCTGGAGATCGTCCGGAGGCTCAAGTCGCTGGCCGGGGAGAACAGCCTGGAGACGGAGAGGATGCCGCCCCACAAACGGGAGAGGTGGAGGAAGCGCCACGCCGTGGTGGACGGGAGGCTGACCAACACGGGGACGGACAAAGCGCCGCCCCCCCTGGACACGCCCCTGTTCTCGGGCAGCGCCTATTTCGTGGTCAGCAGGCGCTACGTCGAGTACGTGCTGGGGGACGAACGGGTCCGGGCGTTCATGGAGTGGGCGAAGGACACCTACAGCCCGGACGAGTATCTCTGGGCCACGCTCCAGAGGATCCCCGAGGCCCCCGGCTCGGTGCCCCTGAGCGACAAGTATGACACGTCCGACATGCAAGCCATCGCCAGGTTCGTCAAGTGGCAGTACCTGGAAGGCGACGTGCACAAGGGCGCACCCTACCCGCCCTGCCACGGGGTGCACGTGCGCGCCGTGTGCGTGTTTGGCGCGGGCGACCTGAGCTGGATGCTGCGCAAGCGCCACCTGTTTGCCAATAAGTTTGACGTGGACGTGGACCCCTTCGCCATCCAGTGTTTGGACGAGCACCTGAGGCGCAAGGCCCTGGAGGTGTTAAAACACTGACATCTACTGTAGGCGATTTTAGAAATAATAAATTAGGAGGCCACGTGCGATGCATCCCATCTAACCCTTCTGCTCTGTTAATCAACATCACAAACACTGTAGGGGTTTAGAGCGGGACTCCAAATCTGCATGTCAGAGAATGTACGTGGCCTCTGCAGAGAGCGCACAGCCAGTGAGAAAGGTTATGGGCAATAAACCTTGACTTAAGAGTTAACGTGAGGCCAACGCCAAGTTGCAAGGCATTGTGGGAAGAGGCCCGATGCAATAACCAGCCTGTTAAAAGACCTCAGGGACTGAACAAAAAACGATTAAGACGTAACCTGTGCCAAAATCGCGTTCAGAGCTTTAAATATGCCAGCCTTCCCAGTTTGAATGAATTTATAGCGACAACCAATCATGGGGGCATAATTTATTTTGTAGGTTATATTTGTTGAATTAGAAAATTGACATCACTGTAAATGATTCTTGTGAGTATAATTTACTGTCTGCTGCAACATTGTGCTGCGTGTTGTATCTATGTTATCTCAGGGAACTTGGGAAAAAAAAGGGCTTGACTGAATGTAAATGTTTCTGAGTAATTTTTGCTTCTGCCAAGGTACATATGTTTTTAAAAAAAAACCAAAAAAAGGCAATTTTTGGTTTAGTTGATTCTATGAATCATCTTAGATTATTAGAAAAGGTATCTTAGGTTATTAAAAGAGTTCAGATATTTTTGTTTATGATTACAGTTTCTACAGAGTAACACTCAATTTTGAAAATACTTGTTTCTCTACTACTCTCCGCCATCTCCCTACTAGACCCTGCTATCAAGCTATATACAAACTTGTTTTTCATTACCCCATAGTACCGCCTCAGTTCTAGTATATGATTTGATTGGCAGTAATTTGTGTAGAGAACTAAGACAGAAAGGTATAGAGGGGGGGAGGAACAGGAGTCACATTTTGACCATTTCTGAGGCCCATAGTGAGGTTGAAAAACCAGCAGTTGGCACTATCCCCAGAAATATTTAAAAATATTTTTTTATTGATTACGGCTGTTGCTCTTTGTCTCTATCCAACCTCCCAGAACCTGGCATCCTAGTGTTGCCTATGTCTCCTTGAAAGAAACTTTCATTGTCCTTGCTTCTTCATGTTACCTGCCCACTGGCTGCTCCTTAGCCCTTGGGTTGTATGTTAATCTCTCTCTCCGAGCCTGTGAGGAAGGAAGAGATGTTCTGATGGTCCACTACACGGTGAACTTGAAGGCCTGGGAATCTGAAAGGGGCCATTAGGTTTGAGGTGGCTTATTTCAGTGTTGGTGTTATTCAGAGCACGTGGTTTTTACTCTACTTTTCCACCAAAAAGACAGATAATTTGAGGTTGCTAATTGCTGTCTCATCTCAAAAGTAAATGAAGATAGTTAAAAACAACAAACTTGCTCTTTTGCTAAGCTGATACTGTCCAGCCAAAGATCTAACAGGAAATGTGAAGCTTTATCACTTAGCTGAGACTAAGCAAAAATCAAACCATGTACTTTACTTTTTTTAAAAAATATATTTTATTGATATTTTACAGAGAGGAAGGGAGAGAGATAGAGAGCTAGAAATGTCGATGAGAGAGAAACATCGACCAGATGCCTCTTGCACAACCCCTACCGGGGATGTGCCCGCAACCAAAGTACATGCCCTTGACTGGAATCGAACCCGGGACCTTTCAGTCCCCAGACCAATGCTCTACCGCCGAGCCAAACTGGTTTTGGCCCATGTACTTTACTTTTAAAGCATAACCAACTTAAATAACACATAAGAAATTCATTATGTCAATTTTCAGGCCTTCAACTGAGAAAACATTTTTAAAAATATTTTTTTATTGATTTCAGAGAAGGGAGAGAGAGAGAGAGAGATAAAAACATCAATGATAAGAGAGAATCACTGATTGGCTGCATCCTGCCCACTCCCCACTGGGAATTGAGGCCGAAACCCGGGCATGTGCCCTGACCAGCAATCGAAACCAGTGACCTCTTGGTTCCTGGGTCGACACTCAACCGCTGAGCTACACCTGGCTGGGCGAGAAAACATTTTTATTCCTCAAAGTCAGGAAACATTTTCATTTTATGGAGACGTTAGCTAAACTGATTGTGCTGAACAAAAGTTTCATGTTTTTTTTTAAACCTTTATCATTTAGAAGTGTGGAAGTCGGTGGATGGCTGTGTTTTGCTTGATTTGAAAACTCAAGCGATGACATTGCTTAGGGTGTTCCATGCTTAGGATTTCATCCCTGTTCCCTTCTAACTCAGTTTGCTCTTTTAATGCAAGTCAATTCTCCCATTCTCTTTCAGCAGAAAGATTTTTCCTATAAGTAGGGCATTTTTCTTTACTTTAAAACCAATGATATTCAGTGGCATATGTTGTGTTTGTGTCTTATATTTTTATCTCAGTCATAGTGTCTTGTTTTATGTATTTTTTCTCATTTTTATTTAAAAAATTTACAAATTAATAGGAAATTTAAAAGCAATAGTACAGGAAACCAAAAAGGCTGCGGGTTTGATTCCCAGTTAGGGTACATACTTAGGTTGTGGGATGGATTAAGACATACACATCTCACACCACATCGATGTTTCTCTTTCTCTTTCCCTAACTCTCTCTAAAACCAATAAACATATCTTCAGATGAGAATTTAAAAAAAACAAAAACAAAAACAGTAAGCAATAGTACAGGGAATACTATATAACCCTCTCCTGGAGTTATAGATGTTAATATCATGTCCCTTGCTTTAAATTGTATAGATTTTTAAAAATTTATTAAAACTGTAAATTTTTAAAAGTTTTTTAAATTAACAATTATCCAAAGTTACATTCATCACAACACTTATCGTAGTGTGATTGTATCTGATTTACATTTAAAGTGGCAGGTTTTGGGGATTTTTTTTCCACCCCAGATATAAAAATAGGACCTTAGAGTTCATTTCCCTGAACCCCACACTAAAACTGCAGACCTACCATCTTTTATGTAGCTGTGGAACCTCATCTTTCTACACTGGTACTTGTTGAGATATATCTGAACATTATCCTATTGCTAAAGACTGTTAAAGAGATTATATAGAATTTGTTTATCAGGACTCTTTTATAACTTTCAGATTAACCTAAAGCAAATGAAATTTGTACTCCTAAGACAAGCAATTTAAAGAATCAAAAAGTTGGTTTGAAGCAGCCTGCTCACCAAAGAGTCACAGGTTCAATTCCCCGTTAAGGGGCATGTGCATGGGTTGAAGATTTGATCCCCAGCCCTAGTTAGAGCATGTGTAGGAGGCAACCAATCCATGTATTGATGTCTGTCTCTCTGTCTCTCTCTCTCTCTGTCTCTCTCTCTCTGTCTGTCTGTCTCTTTCTCTCTCTTCTCTCCTCTCTCCCCTCCCACTTTCTCTAAAAATCAATGGACCCCCCCCCCACACACACACAAAGGAAGCCCATACTACATTGGGGGGGGGGGGGTAAAACACAGGTACTTTGGGAAAGATTAAAAAATTATTTAAATTGTTTCATATGTCAGCTATTAAACACTAATTTCTTTTTACTGTCATTTAAGAGCTCCTGTAGGAATTTATTATAGCTCATTCACAAAAGAATTCCTAAACATAAATAGACTAAAATGTTTTGATAGAAGGATTATTCTAGTTAATAAAGGACTACAAAAACTTTCAATATTACTTATTAAGGACAAGTTGACAAAAATGTTTCTTTCTTTTATAGACAATTGAAACAATGGTAAACAGCCACTCAGCCTTGTGAATGTGTTATCAGTCTCTAAATGTGTATTTGTGTCATTCATCAAGTATAATTCACTTAAATGAAATAACATAAATGGGTTTTCTTTTGTAGTTATTTGGGGACGAGAGAGCCATGTTTTTAGTTTATTTCATTTGTAAGATCAATTGAACTGGATTTTTCCAGTTGCTTAGAAAAATAAAAATAATTTCTCATTACGCTAAATATGAAATAAATGCAACACTGTTTCATGGTCAACATGATTACTGTGTTAAGTTTACTCTTTTTAATGTGGGCATGACTGAATGCACTTGGAACTTGTCATATACCACCATTAAAATCAGCCATTAAAACCAGCCATTCCAAAAACCAGTGCCTCCTCTCCACAAATTATTCCTTTTTTCGCTAGCTACCAGCGCTCAGATGTTACATTTAGTAGTTGATGTGGTGTTGTGTGTGAGTAGTGCTTAAAAAAATACAAGAATAATTCCACAGGCAGAAATGTGTGATAGGGGGAGGGCGTGACAAGGGCAGGAAATACAGCAGAGGTTATGCAAAAACACTGAGACAGAAGGCCAAAGGGCATTAGAAGGATGCAGTTTAATAGCCGGTCTTTTTTCCCTCTTACTTAAATATGGGAAAACTTAGTTTTTTTAAGTTTAAGTTTAATGAATGCCCTTTCTAAGGGCATTGCTAGCTTCTGTTTGTCTGCTGAGGGAGGAGAGCAGTTTTCCAGTCAGGTTTTCTACTCCCTGGCCACACGTGCTCACAGGATCTGTTCCTTGGTGTGGCTTACCCGTGGAGGGCACAGCGGAGGGAAACCAGAAGCCCCTCCCCACCAAACACTGAGCGCTGTCTCCCAAGTCCTCGCACCTCACCTGCTTAACCACCCTTGCTTAGCCCCCTTTGAGAGGAAACCGTCTAGAAAGTATCGAAATTGACCTCCGATCTTTCTCAAAAGCTTGAGAGCTTTACATATCTTTTGTAAGCTTGCTTGTCAAATAATTTTTAAAAAATATTTTTATTGATTTTTTTACAGAGAGGAAGAGAGAGGGATAGAGTCGGAAACATCGATGAGAGAGAATCATCAATCAGCTGCCTCCTGCACACCCCCTACTGGGGATGTGCCTGCAACCAAGGTACATGCCCTTGACCGGAATCGAACCTGGGACCTTTCAGTCCACAGACCGACACTCTATCCACTGAGCCAAACGGGTTTCGGCATTGTCAAATAATTTTCAACATGTGCTATCTTAAACGTTTTCAGAGCTTGTCATCAGAATATTGATTTTTTTTTTATGCACTAAGGCCCAAACTAGAATGAGTTATAACTATCAGATAAGACTGTTCTCATTACTGTAGATGACAGGATTGTCTAAAAAGCTCAGGAATCTCATTTTAGGATTAATATGAAATTAGCAAATACCTCCAGATATCCAAAGATTAAGTTTTCCCATATTTAAGTAAAAGAAAAAAAGTTTAAGCTATACTGGGAATATGTTCCCTCCCATCATGGCAACAAGCTCTGTAAAGTGTATTGGGACCCAAGACAAGCTGCCTCCGATATCCTACAGTGGCGTATTGATTGCTAGGAATTAAATTTACTTGATAAGCAGCTGGTGCCCAAGGGGGCACCTTGACCTACCCTGGTCACCTTGAATGCTAGAAATAAATCTCCCGTGGGAAAGTTTTCCTGGCTGCACCTGGAAGCTCACCCTCCCACCCTCCTCCCAAGTTGCTAACCCAGAGCCCCAAAGTCTGTATAATCAAATGATTACATATACACAAAACAAGGTATTAACCCTATAATAGACCCCCTCTTAACACATGGCATACTGCTTTTTTACTTCCTCACCCTGTACCAGTTTGATCTTGCCAGTGAAGAAAGAAGGCAAATTTGATTCAGCGAAGACTCAAATTTCTTGATTTGTATAGGACCCAAGAGCCATAAACTCTCATAATTCCTTTGCACCTTACAGCCCCAAATCTGGCTACTATTCTCACCTCGATTCCTACTAAGGCATCCTGGTTACAGTAGTTGACAGTGGCTCAGCTTTCTCTTCGATCCCTTTGCACCCCAGCTCACAGTTTCTCTTTCCATTTGCATTTACATTTGCATTTACAGTTACCATGGACTAGCATACCTCAGGGATAGTGCGAGTCTCCCTCAATATTTTCCCAGATCCTTAAAGCCAACTTAGATTCTGCAACCTTTACCCAAAGCTTCATGCTGTTGCAATATATTATTGACTTTTTACTCTGTAATCAAACTGAGCAGGAAACTCTTATAGATTCCCTCTCACTCTTTTCATCTTCACCAGAGGATACGTTTATTGATTTGAGACAGAGAGAAAGGGAAAGAGAGAGAGAAGCAATGGTTGCCTCCTGTATGCACCCCAAGGGGGATCGAACCAGCAACCTAGATACGTGCCCTGACGAATCCAAACTACAACCTCTCAGTGCATAGTATGACACTCCAACCAACTGAGCCACACTGGCCAGGGCTCACTCTTCAAGATACTGGATAAACGAGGCCATAAAACCTCCAGTTATATTCTCTAACGTGTTGATAAAATTGTTCTAAATTTCATCTGAAAGAAACAATGTGCAATACTTCCAAAGAGGGAATTAATGAAGTCTAGCAATAATAGATTTGAAGGCATATTTAAAAAAATATTAAGTGTAGTGTTCTTTAACATTTGAACTCTTAGACCAATAATAATGCAGAGAAAGGTGTTAATATATGTAAAATATTGCAAAGAAATCATCAAAATATAGTGAGAAAGGAAAGAGTAAACAATCATTTTAGAGAACATTTTGAAAAGATTATAGCCTTCTACTTTACGTCAAAATCCAGATGGGTTAGGAAAAAAAACACACACTAGAAGAATATATTGGTGACTATATCTGCATGTATGGGATCTCCAAAAAAAAAAGCAATAGGAGCACTCATTAAGGAACAGATTATAGACTTAACTAAAAGTATCTATCTTCTGAATATGCAAAAGGCAACTAGAATTGAAAAATTTGCCAACAGAGTTTGAAAGAGGGACACTGAATAGCTTAAGGTGGAAATTATTTATGCTAATATTTTTAAAATAGCTTTGAATAGACAGACATGCCTCCATGTGGGGCTGGGGAGGGATGAGAAGAGATAAACCAAAGAACTTATGTACTTAATATACATAGTCCATGAACTCAGGCAACAGGGCAGTGAAGACCTGGTGAGTAGGGCTGGGATGAGGAGGGTAAATGGGAGAAAAATGAGAGACATCTGTAATATTATAAACAATAAAAATATATTTAAAATAATAAAATAAAAATTAGTTTCATCGAGATAAAATTTGTATACCATACTATTCACCTATTTGAAGTTTACAATTCAATGGTGTTTTTTGTTTTTTTTTGTTGTTTTTTTTTTGTATAACTATCACAATCATTTAGAATATTTTCATCACCCCCCCTAAAAACCATAATCCCTTTAGTGGTCACTCCCCATTACCCCTTAATCCCCTTATACTAATACATTAGTTAAAAGCATGAAGATGCCAAGAGTAAAATGAACAGAGGCTGCAACAATTCGGAGGAGGTGAAATAAGGGAAGTACAAATGGCTAATATGAAAAACCAAAGTACAATAAAAATAATTATGGAAGAGAAATATTAATCAATTATCTCCTTTGTGCACCCTGACCAGGGGTCAACTGCAACTCAGGTACCTGACCTGACTGGGAATTGAAACCGCAACCTTTTGGTGTTCATGATGATGATCCAACCACCTTAGCCACCCAGCCAGGGCAGTAGGGTTTTGTTTGTTTGTTTTATATTTATCCTCAATACTTATGAAACCATATTGAAAAACATGCTTATACTGTAATGAGGAGTGTTAAAGCATCCAAAAAAAATTACTTTACTTCTTGGAAAATATCCTATGGGATAATCCGAGATCTGAATTCTCATGTAAGCCCACAATTTGTCATATCCTTACTTAGGATGAAATGTAAAAATACATAAATCTTCAGTGTACGTTTGCTTGCATTCATGATGTGGTGTGAAATATTCATATTGTGCGCTTAGTGGCAGGGAAAAATCACTATTCATTAAGTGAAGTAAACAAAATGGAAGACTACATGTAATGTGATTTCAGTTATGTTTTAAAAAATTATACTGAACACAAAGAAGCTTTCAGAATCTCCCTGAAATATCACATCTTGATATTCTGAGAGTGGCTCCTTCTAGCTCCATAAAATTGTTGCTTGCCAAATATTTATTTGGAGCGTTTTCCACATATGGGAGTCTTACTAAGACTTCTCACGGCCAGCCTTTACTTGGGGAAGGGAAGAGGGTTGTTTTCTCTGCATCCCTCTTTCAACCACAGCAGGGTTTTTAGATTTAAGCTTTGGTGCTTGGCAATGCGCCTTGAGGCCTTAAGCTCTGGGTAACTCTGTCCGATGCTCCAACTGTATACTGTATCCTGAGAGGAGAATTCTGTGCAGCTCTAACCAGAAGAAGACTTGAGCCAATTCTACAAGGAATTGCCAACCTGGCTTCAAGATCCCAGAATGCTTAGACTGGCAGCAGATTTGCCTCTAGCTCCTTAGAATCTATATATGGAATTTCATTTTCTGGTACCAGATAAATGTTAATTTAATTGTTAGGTGAGAATGGTCTGGTTCTTTCAGCTGCGTGCCAATGCAAAACAGATGTTCCCTTTAGCAGGAGGACTTGAAAATATTCATGTTCTCTGGGCGGCATCCATCTGAACATCTGATCGTGGGAGTAACTTTGATGAGCAATACTAGTGCAGGAGGGGCTCTTGTTTAACTCAAGAATTTTGTACATTTCATAGGAAGGCTATTTAAGATTAGCCTTTAAAAAGGCCTTGTTCCGATGGCCTTTAAGATTAGCTAAGAAACAGAATCAGAAATCTTTTTTTTTTAAGATTCTTTCTTAAAAACAAGAAAACAACAACACAAGCACACACACACATGTCTTTTTTGACTTGGCTGAGCAGCTCAGTTGGTTAGAAAGTTGTCCCAATACACCAAGGTTGCCAGTTCGATCCCTGGTCAGGCATATACAAAAAAAATCAACCAAGGAATGCATAAATATAAGTGGAACAACACATTAATGTCTCTCACTCTCTCTTTCTCCCTCATTCCCTCCCTTACTTTCTCTCTAAAATCAATAAATAAATATTGGGGGGAAATAGGGAATGACATTTTTAAAAACTTCTTAAGAAGTATTTATTTCTGCAGAATTAAATGTTACTGAGTATTTCAATTTACTTCCTTTATCATCTGACTTACTAGTAAACTTCTCCTGGCCCAGTCAGAATTCCTTTAACTTGATTCAAAGGGGAAATGTTCCCTGCTCCCTCCACCCCCAGAAGCTTTCCCTACCTCTTTGCCCAAAGAAAAATGCCCCCTGAAGTATGGTCCTTAAAGTCCACTGAGGGTAATAATGGCCACAGTTAACATTTTTTGAACTTTTTAAAAATAATTAAATGTACTGGGGTGACATTGGTTGATAACATATGAGTTTCAAGTGTACAATTCTGTAACACATCACCTGTAATAATTATTGCATTGTGATAGGCATGTTTTTACTGCATGCTCTAAGCACTCTGCACATATTACCTCTTTTCACTTCACAACAATCCTGGGAGGAGTTGCTGCTAGTGGCTCAACTTACAAAGAGGGCAAAGAAGTAATAAATGGCATCTTAAAAAAATTTTTTTTCTTTGATCTGTTCAGCCCCATCCTACCATCTCAACTATCCAACTCTTTACCCAGATTCTGACCTACTTAAAAAAAAAAAAAAGCAAATGCATTGAGAAATAGAAGGGATGGAAACAAAGAATTCGCTTTTGAGTCTTGCTTAAATCACCCCCAGAAGCGTGTGGGGAGAGAGGAGAGAAAGAGAAGAAAGCACGGTGAATATCGTCAGCAATGAGGTGTCACCGAGGAGAGGCTGCGGAAAGTCCTGAGACATAATAGTCTTGAAAGGCAGGAGGAAAAGCCAGAGAAGAGCTGAGAAGCCACAGAGGGAATAGTTTCAACAAGTCCTGTCAGTCTTAACATTGGATGAAAGCATGGGAGGTTTGAGAGGGAAATGTTTTGGCATCAAATATATGGCAAGCGCCTACCTCCCATGTTCAGAGATCATCTCGGCTTAAGTGTACTTTCCTGTGGATGACCACTGTTTCTCTAGCTAATTTAATAAAGACACTCATACACAAAGAGTGGCAGGTGGCCCCGAGGAATGTGAGGAGCCAGGTAATTTTGTTTGGCTGAGTCCTTTTGGAGGGTATTATGCAAGTTGATGGGTTTTGCTGAGGAATGTGAGGGGAGGAGGTACCAGCTCAAAAGACCACAAAAAACTGTTGTGGGTAGGGCAGTTGGGGGGGGGGGGAGGAGCGCTCGGAGAACCAGGAACCTAGGGAAAAAGCTTGATGACAAAGGAGATTCTGAAGGGAGGCTTAACCTTCTTAGTCTCCAAATTGCCCCAAGACTGGAGAGGTTCCTGGGATTGGGCAGGTTCCCGGGACCCTGGATTTTGAGCGCCAAAACCAGAATAAGTGGTCGTTCTGGCTTTGTCTTTCCTCTTAAGTCTGCAGGAAGATCTCTATCAGTGGTTTGGGAGTGGAAGGGATGTTTTCTGGGCATTAACAATTCAGAAATTGGCCTGTAGGCGGGCACAAGAAAGAACAGGGGGGGCCACAAGAAGGCCCAGCCTAAAGGTGAAGTACTGATTAAGGAGAAAATCATAACCAAGCAGGGTGAGGGGATGATATCCTCTTGTGAAACCTGAGAAGCCTAATCCAGAGGATCCAATCAATTCTGTCTTTTATTGCTTCGGGGAGATTGAGCTGAATTGCTAACTTTTAACAATTCTGAATAAAGCTGCTATGAACCTTAGTATGCAGGTATTTGTGTGAACATACGTTTTCAAGGAGCACGGTTGCTTAATTGTGTTGTGCCCAGATTTCGTGATCCCCAAGGACCACCAGGGAACCAAATCCGATGCAATTAGCAAGAGTCTCTTCCATGCTAGCAAGGGCTCCATTCCACTCACACCAACAGCATGGCGGAAAAGAGGCCGAACTTCGACAAGTCAAGTGGTTTTATAAGGGTGGTGATGTCACTGCTTTGGCTGACCCTGATTGGTTGGGTGAAGGCTAGGGTCGTTACACAAAATGGAGGATAGCTCTGCCCTTTTCTGCCCTGCCCCACAATACAAAATGGAGTCAGGAGTTAGTCTCGCCTTTTCAATTATATGGTAAGAGAATGTTTTATTTATTTTTATTTATTTTTTAAAATATATTTTATTGATTTTTTTTACAGAGAGGAAGGTAGAGGGATAGAGAGTTAGAAACATCGGTGAGAAAGAAACATTGATCAGCTGCCTCCTGCACACCCCACACTGAGATGCGCCCATAACCAAAGTACATGCCCTTGACTGGCTTTGAATGGGGAGTCTTTAGGCTCCAGGCTGACACTATCCACTGAGCCAAACCAGTCAGGGCTAGTTTTATAATAAATAACCAAACTGTCCTCTAAAATAACTGTAGCATTTCACAATAAACAAGAATTCCTGTTGCTCCATATCTTGCCCAGAATTTGGTGTTTTAAAAACAGTAAGTGGCATCTCATTGTTTTAATTTGCAATTCCTTGATAACATATGCTGTTGAGCACCTTTTCATATGCTTATGGGTCATCACTATATCTTCTTTGGTGAGGTGTCAAGGTCTTTCACCCATTTTAAAATTTCATTTTCTTATTGAATTTTAAGAATTCTTTGTATATTTTGGATAGTAGTCTTTTATCAGTTGTGTCTTTTGCAAATATCCTTTCTCAGTCTGTGACTCTATTTTTTAATGGAAAAACACATGTTAAACCAGCCGTGGGCAAACTATGGCCCGCAGGCCAGAGCCGGCCCACGGAGCCGAAAGAGCAGAGGGTTCTCTTGATTTCCCCTCCACTCCTTCACCAGCAGCCCAAGATGAGAGTGCCAGCATGGTCAGGTTGCTTTTGTTCCAGCCCTCTGGTCCAGTTTAAGAACCCATTGTGGCTCTCAAGTCAAAAAGTTTGCCCACCCCTGTGTTAAACTGTTAAATTAATAGCTGACATTGCTCCTTGGGAATAGAGACTGTGTCTCCTTCATTTTTGTATTTCCAATTCTAGCACAGAGCATGATATATAGTAATAGGTACTCATTAAAAAGGTGGTAAATGATAAAGACAATTTGTTCAATCTTGATTAATCTTTCTTAAGGGAAAAAAAAACTCCTTTTATATAGATGTTTTCCTTTCAAATAGATAGAAATCATAACACTAGAAGGAAAAAATATACAGATTTACTCAGCACTGGCTAACATTTGGCTATATTCACCTTGTCTTTATTCTCTCTGTGAAATCAAAGCTACTGAAAACTAAACACCTCACCTGAATTAAAGCGTCCTGCCCACAAATACCTCTGTTCCAGAAACCTGATCTTTAGGAATCTGGTGTTCTTTCCTCACTGCCTAAGCATGTGACTAAAGTGCGTGGAGAGCAGGTCCAGCCCTGTGTGTGTGCAGTCGCAGTGGGCGTCTCTGGTAGGTCCAGGCCCCTTTCGTTCTCCAGGGGAAGGGAAGGGAGGAGGAGGGGGAGGCAGGGCATGCTCACTGGCCTCTGGATGCATTCTGTGCCCCGCCCCCCCCTACCCCTCACAAACCATTTATAGAAGCTCCACAAAGGGGGTCAACGTGCACCTGTTTCCTACAAAGCTGGGCTGTACTTTGTTGAAGTGCAAACAAGGAAATAGGGATGGGAAGATACGCGTGCAAAAACTCCGGGGGAAAAAAGGACATGCATTCCTGGCTTAGGCCAAGGAACACCACACCAGTGGGAGAGGAGGAAGGAGAGCCCTCCCCTGGAGTCTTTCCACATTGCTGCGGCTATGTGTTAGGTGGGCTGTGAGAGGGACATGATTCAGTGCTGCCGTGGCGTTCCAACACTCGGGCAGAAGCGCAGTATCTGAGGACAAGAGATTGCCCGCTGTGAATGCTACATCCATCTAAGCAGGTCTTCCTCAACCTGACTGAGCGCTACTGACATGTGGGGCCAGATCATTCTTTGTGACGGGGGCGGAAGCCATTCTGTCATTGTAGGCAATTTAGCAGCATCCTTGGCCTCTATGCACCAGATACCAGTAGCCTCCTCCCCCCCCCCCCCCCCCCAGTTGTGACAACCAAAGATACCTCTAATATTGCCAAATGTTGTCTGGGATGCAAAATTATCCTTGCTTGAGAACCAGTGATGTATAGGAAGACTTCAACTCCCATCAAAATGCCTGGGCAGAGTTATTCACTAGGTGAAAATCACTGTCTAGGTATTCGATTTACCCTGGCAAAAAAAATATTCATGGCTGTTACTCATATGTACCTTAAACCTAAGAGGCAAGAGGATGGATGGATGGATCTAGGATACCTCCAATAGTTAGATGTGATTTCTCTTAGGAATCAGCGAGAGTTAAAAAAAATAAAACACACAAAACAACTTCCTCTCTAGCCAATCATTGGAGGGAAAAGCAATTCTCATGTGAAGGCTGACCAAGTAGCCCACCATCAGATTCTACTCAAGATAAAAAAGTAAAGATACCTATTGAAAATATGATGGGCTTTTTGTAGGTAGTTGGAAACTAGTTATATCAATGACTCTCAAATACTAGACTGTTTCAGAAACAAATAAAAGGGTGGGTAAAAAATGCTTATTTGAACTCCACCTTATGTTTCAAAATTTATGAGGGTGAACCAGATACAGTTGATTCTTGTTCTATAAAATTACTGCAAACACTAACTTAGTGACTACCGAACCATTGCTCTTAGAGGAAATACAGGGTTAGGTTTCCAGAAACCTTCAGTCAGAACATTTTTTTGTCAACCAAAGTGCCGTTGGCCCTCTATAGCTTTGCCTGCCAACTTTTTTTGTAAAACCAATCAATCTCATCAGCATTAAAAATCTGCTCTTTCACATGACCCTTTTCCTGTCAAAGACGTAGCAGGTATTTTTAAAAAATTGTTTTGAAGCTTCCTTATCTGCAGAACCAGCCTCTCCTGCAAGTTTAACATATTTTGTGCCTTATCGTCTTTTGAAGCCCAAGGCAGCCAGCCCTAGTGGAAGAAACATTAACATTTCTTGACTCTGGATGACATGACCATAAATTTATTTGGCTTCAGCCTCACAATAATGTGTGGTGTGTGTGTGTGTGTGTGTGTGTGTGTGTGTGTGTGTGTTAAATGTGTCATTTCATGACTCCACAAATTTAGCTGCATTTCCATAGTTTCGTCATGCTCTATAGGTGTTACTTTAGCACCATCAAGAGCTGCCTCGCATACCAACTGGCAAATCTTTTGCTTTCCTGGATGACACAAAGGGACTCCATCAACATTGAACTCACAGCCAACAACAATGAAACTCATCCCCGAATGAAACCGCTCTAACACATATTTTCTCTGTAAGGCTAACCCCAGTCTTCTTGTCCTTAGGAACCTTAGATGGCACTTCAACACTGAACTGGGGGGCATTTTATTTTTATTTTTTAAAGTATATTTTATTGATTTTTTACAGAGAGGAAGAGAGAGGGATAGAGAGTTAGAAACATTGATGAGAGAGAATCATGGATCAGCTGCCTCTTGCACATCCCACTGGGGATGTGCCCGCAACCAAGGTACATGCCCTTGACCGGAATCGATCCCAGGACCTTTTAGTCCGCAGGTCGATGCTCTATCCACTGAGCCAAACTGGTTTTGGCATGGGGGCTATTTTAAACAATAAAATCACCAAGTACAAAAATGAGAAAAATATATCATGAAAAGTATACATTATAGAATGAGAGCTGAAGTGAGAAGGCAGAGCCTTACCTTGCTCCAGCCCAACTGGGAGTGCCCATGTAATATAATCCCCAGAGGAACAAAGACTATTTTCCTCCCCCTCCCCTCCTTCTCCCCCCTCTTCCTCCCTCAACAAGGAGCACCAGGTGTTATATGTTTTCATTAAACTTTCACTAATCTAAAGTAAATGTCTCTTGATTTATATTGTTAATTTAATAAAAGGGTGTGTAGGATGAAAAATGAACAGTGGCACCCCCCAACCCCCAAAAAAACTGTCTTCATCCTAATCCCCAGAGCCTGTGAATATTTTCCCTTTCATCATAAAAGGAACTTTGCAGATGTATTTAAATTAAGGGACTTATTGCAGAGAGAGAATTTTGGATTATCTCATGTGGGTTTGATGTACTCACAGAGTCCCCAAAAGGGAGAAGTCAGCTAGAGAGAAGGCCATATAATGACAGAGCAGAGATTTGATGCTACTCCGCTGGTTTTGAAGATGAGGAAGGGGCCATGAGCCAAATAATGCAAGGAATGCAGTCTAGGCAGAAATTAGAATGAAATGAATTTTCCCCTCAGGAGGAAACAGCCTCTGTTCACCTTGACTATGACCCAGTAAATCTGATTTCAAACTTCTGGCTTCCAGAAGTATAAGGGAATACACTTGTGTTGTTTTAAGCCACTGAATTTGTGATAGCTTTTACAACAGCAATAGGACATTAATATAAAAGGGAAAGATGAAGATTAAATATTCCTAGTCTTTTGAATTCTTTGATTTGCTTCTCATGGCAACACAGAAAAGCCTTTTAGTGGAGTCACTTTTTAAAAAAATATATTTTATTGTTTTTATCATAGAGGAAGAGAGAGGGACAGAAAGTCAGAAACATCGATGAGAGAGAAACATCGACCAGCTGCCTCGTGCATACCCACCACTGGGGATGTGCCCGCAACCAATGTACATGCCCTTGACCGGAATCAAACCTGGGACCTTACTTTTTCTGTGCCCAGTGGGAGGATCAGTGTTCCCTGTAACTTGTATCAAGTTCTTCAAGTGATCCTGACGCATGCTCTACTTTGAGACCCACTGGAGGAGATATACTTTTATAAACAGGAAAAGAGGTCCACAATATAATGAGTTAAATAAAAGCCTGTTACAAAAGACTATATATAGTGGGTGGGGGAGGTCACAAGTGGTTTCAATTTTTTAAACATAAAATTTTATTTGTAGTGCTCTTAAACATTTCTACGGTGAATACAAATTATGTATATCATTTTAAGAAAAAGCAAAACAAATATTTTCCAGGTGCCCTGACTGGGAGTCAAACCGTGGCCTGCTGATTCATAGGTTAATGCTCAACCACTGAGCCACACCTGGATTAATTTCTTAAGAAGGGAATGAATGAAGACAGGCTGACTGAAAATAACCAAAAGTAGGACACTCTTATAATCAGCTGAAAATACCAAATATGAACAATAAAGAAACCAACAACTGACCTCATCTATACAATGGTATGTAGAAAGTTTGATCTGAGTATATATGAGCCTCCCAAGAACTTTAAACACATTAACATCCATTTTCTAGGGGCAGAGTGCTAATTAGGACAGAATAGAAGCCATTTGGCCCTAATTTCCCTCTCCAGTCATGTCTTCCAGGATATTTCCTGCAGCTCATGCTCCAGCTACATCAGAGTTTTTCATTACTTTTTGAGCATAAGGATATTTCTACCTGGAATAAGCCCTCTTTCATTGATGTTTACTCCCTCAGACCTACGCTCTATTCACTGAGCCAAACTGGTTTTTAAGCCTTCTTTCTTGATGTTTACTCCCTCATCTAAGCAGAAACAACTTATATGCCTGTGCAGTTGTGTGATCTGATGAGAACTGAGTTTACTCTTCTATTTTGGCATTTCTTAAGGAAGATGGCAATTTGTTTATTAGTCTGTGTTTTGTTTCCCACCCACCAGATGGGAATTGCTTTGAGGGAAGTGACCCTACTTTATATCTTTATATGTTTTTGCATTTCTTTTAAAAAAATATATCTTTATTGTTCATATTATTACAAATATTCCTCATCCCCCCCCCTCCATTGCTCCCCTCCACCAAGTTTCCATCACACCCTCTGCATTTTCCCCATCCCCCATTGTCCTCATCCATAGGTGCAGTTTATGTTCAGTCTCTTCCCGCCCCCCCCCACTCCCCTTTTCCTCGAGAATCATCAGTCCACTCCCCTTCCATACCTCTGATTCTATTATATTCACCAGTTAATATTGTTCATCATGATTTTTACTTCCCTTGGTTTTTAGACTCACTTGTTGATAGTTACGTGTTTGTTCATAATTTTTATCTTTATTTTCTTCCTCTTCCTAAAGAACCCCTTTTAACAATTCATATAATTCTGGCTTGGCGGTGATGAACTCCTTTAGCTTAAATTTATTTGTGAAGCTCTTTATCTGGCCTTCGATTCTGAGTGACAGCTTTGCTGGGTAGAGTATTTTTGGCTATAGGTTCTTGTTATTCATCACCTTGAATATATCTTGCCATTCCCGCCTGGTCTGCATGGTTTCTGATGAGAAATCAGCTGACAGTCATATGGGTGCTCCTTTATAGGTAACTACCTGCTTTTCTCTTGCTGCTTTTAATATTCTCTCTTTGTCTTTTGTTCTTGGAATTTTAATTATGAGGTGTCTGGGTGTGGTCCTCTTTGAATTCCTTTTGTTTGGGGTTCTGTGTGCTTCCTGGACTTGTTAATCTATTTCTTTCCTCAGGTGGGGGAAGTTTTCTGTCACTATTTCTTTCAATATGTTTTCGGTATCTTGCTCTCTGTCATCTTCTGGGATGCCCATAATTCTGATGTTGGTTCACTTTCAGTGTTTTTGCATTTCTAACACCTGGCATATTATTCAACATGTAGGAGGTGTTAATGAAGCCAAATGAATGATTTAGTTAAAGGGAATTGAATTAAGTCCCTTTAATATTTCCTTGTCGCTTCAAGGGGCACAAATGAAGTACAATGGAATAGCACACATGAGAAGCATTGTTTTCACAGTTGGGATGATGGAGTAGATGATTAGTTATGTGGGGCAGGAAATATAATTTTCTTCCTATCCTCCTAAGTTCTTCTGGCTGGTCTAATAATCAAACTGTCATGAAACAGATCAACAGAAGAAAATGACCAAATTTTTACCTAAATATGTGTGATGGCTCCCTAAGAATATGGGGCCCAAGAACACATTGGGTAGATATGGCTTGTATGCCATTCTGGACACAGGTTAGAGAGGCAGGGGTAGTAGTTTGGGACTCAAAGGGCAGAAAGGAAATTCACATGGAGATGAAAAAGCAAACAGTAGGAAACATAAATATTTGCTGGGACACAGAAAGCGCTTTGATCAAATGGGCCTTGCTAGGTTCCTCCCTGTGTGTCGCACCTGACTCAGATTAAACTATAGTGAGTTATAATAGCTCCCTTCTTAGGGTAGGTCCTCTATCTAAACTCTTTTAGGCAATAAGGAAGAAGATCAAAGGGTTCTCCCAAGTCTTTTGTTTCTTGAAAATAAGCAGCTTAAGGCAATTGGTATCCCTCAAAAGGCCTTTATGGTGACAAACTCTGCTTCCCCTCATTTACTAATATCATGGCTCCCCTGAGTCCCATAATCTGACTAGACTAGGGAAATGTTGCAAGAGGCAGAATCAAGAAACCTCAGAGGGAAGGTAGGGGAAGATGCGGGTCAGGGGGAGAGATCAACCAAAGAACTTGTGTGCATGCATATAAGCCTAACCAGTGGTCATGGACAACAGGGGGGTAGGGGCATATGTGGGGAGGGGTTTGGGATGGGAATGGGAGGGATGAGGACAATTATATGATAACCTAATCAATTAAGAAAAAGAAAAAAAAAAGAAAGCATGGCAGGACTCAGGAATTCACTCAAAGGAAGCACAGAGAGATAAAGAGAGAAAGCATCCACATAGCTGGAATTCCTGGAGATGAGAGAAAAAAATGTTGGAAGATGTAAAACAAGAACAATCTTGCTTGAAATATTGAAAGAGATTAGGCTACAAAATGAGAGTACAACCTGAGAAAAAAAACCAGGAGAAGAAAAGTTACTGAATGTCAAAAACTAAAGAAAGAATTGAATCGGATGGGCTTCAAAGCCAAAAAAGACAAGGCCAGTATATAGGGGACAGTGCAGGTCTGGTGCGTACTTTGGCCCATTGACACTTGGCAGCAAAAGTCAGTGAAGCAACGGTTACTGTGCTCTCAAGGAAGTAGGAACCCCAGCTGCTCTGCGTGCCAAACAAGAACTTACGGGATATGGCTACGATGACCACCTGTCCCTGTTTGGCTGGGACTGAGAGGTTGCCCTAGAAACAGGACTTGCAGTCCTGAAACCCAACAGTCCCAGATAAGTGAGGATGGTTAGTCATTGTGCACATAGCACTTATAAACTTGTCATATGAAAAAAAAAATTATATGGGGAACAAATAAATAAAAGGTTCATTGACAAAAACCTAGCCAACCAAGAGAAGAATCAAAATTAAGAGGTCAGAAATAGAAAAGATTTTGGTTAAAAAAAAGAGAGAGAGAGAGAGAGAGAGAGAGAGAGAATAAGCATTGAATATATTTATGTATAAAATTAAAATGAAATAAAAGTGGAATTTATAATTCATTTATAATTTATAAATTCAGTGCAATTTATAATATAAGCTTCATAAACCTTAACAATGTAAAACTAACATTGTTAGCTTACAAACACACATGGATATTGGAAAAGAAGGAGGGAATTGGAAGATCGTGTACTGTGGCAATTTCTTTAGCTTTCATAATACGAAGCAGATTCTGACTAAAACTGAATCAAGTAGGAAGAAAGAAATAAGGAAGGAAGGAAGGAAAGAAGGGAGGGAGGGAGGGAGGGAGGGAGGAAGGAAGGAAGGAAGGAAGGAAGGAAGGAAGGAAGGAAGGAAGGGAGGGAGGAAGGGTCTTAACCAGTTTGGCTCAGTGCACAGAGCATCAATATGCAGACTGAAGGGTCCTGGGTTCGATTCTGGTCAAAGGCATGTACTTGGGTTGCAGGCTCCTCCCCGGATCAGGCCCTGGTCTGGGCTCATGGAAGAGGCAACTAATCAATGTGTTTCTCTCACACTGATGTTTCTCTCTGTCTTTCCCTCTGTTCCACCCTGCCCCCCCAAAAAATCAATGGAAAAATCTTCTCGGATGAGGATGAAAAAAAAGAAAGAAAGCCATGTGATTCCAGTTTTTCTTTCTTTTTAAAAAAAATAAAATATAGTTTGTTGATTTTCCACAGAGAGGAAGGGAGAGGGAGAGTCAGAAACATCAATGAGA